>DWNE01003100.1:0-17361 GCA_018249875.1 Cecropterus toxeus | reverse complement strand
AAGTCGACCACAAATGCGTTGCTACTCCCGAGGACTGAGATGGTCGCCTCATATAAAAGTAAACCCGGCAACCACACTCTTCCACCAAAACGCAAGAACTGCTTCACACTGGAAATTGGTGTGGCGGTGGTACTGCCCCGGTCGAACTACACTAGTTCTACCACCTGTTGAAACCACCTGTCATTTTCAGGCCTTTGCTAAAATCCCCACGCGCTTTGGAAATCCATGGTCTAGCGTGTTGAATAAGTCTTTTTGTGAGGCCTATTTCACTTTTATGGCCTGTTCAAAGGGCAACGTACTTTGGAATTCCGAGTTCTAGCGTACTAAATACCGGTTTCTGTGAGGTCCCTTTCGTACCGTTTCGAATACCGGTTTCGAGTATGAGGTCGTGTGTAAGTGGCCTAACCCACTTTGGAAGTCCTCGCTTTAGCATACTAAAGAAACTTTCTGTGAGTTCTATTTCAGTGCAAGGGCCTGTGTGGGCCTAAGGCGCTTTGGAAATCCGCGTTCTAGTATGCTAAATAAGGACTTACCGTGAGGCCGTGTGTAAGGGGCTTAACCCGCCTGGGATATCCGAGTTCTGGCGTACTGAATAAAGATCTCTGTGAGGTCTGTTTCACTGTGAGGCTGTGGTAAACGGCCTAACGCGCTTTGGGAATCCACACTAGCGTACTGAGGTAGTCTTTCCAAGAGGCCCCTTTCAGTATGAGGCCATGAGCCCCACGTACTCTTTGGGAATCCACGCTCCAGTGACCACATATTACGGTAATGACTCACATGTACAACCCAGATTACTTATTTGATGTCTGCAAATTAACAATTTAATCGCCTTGTTAACTTTATCAACTATTTGTCTTGATAAAACATATTAAATATTCTTCCGCTTAAAATTTCGTTTATTATGATGATAAAAAATGTTTTCGGCGAAAAGTAAACTTTAAGACAAGTATTTAAATACTTTTGCGTTTTACTCAGTAAAGAGTAATGAGGGGAGGTAAATGTTCCGTTTTCAGAGGACATTTTTGAAAATAAAATTTTGATCTTTAAATGCTTCGTTCAGTGGAGCTAGACTGAGACAGTAGTTAACACTCAAAGACTTGCCTTATTGAAGTGATAAATGAGCGTGTCATTGCATTTATATAGAACAGCATTTGTATCTTAACACAGCCATAGATGTGTTGCTTCAACCTAGGACTATGATACTTGCCTCATTTGAAACGAACCGGCAACGGCACCATTCCACCGAAACGCAAGAACTGCTTCACGCTAAAAATAAGTGCAGCAGTGGTACTTCCTCGACAGCTGGTGCTACTGGAGCTATGTTTTATTGCTATGTAAAAACAAATCATTAAAAAAAGGAAAAAAAATAAGATATTATACAAAGAAAAAAGATAAACCCGCTGAGTTTCTTGCCGGATCTTCTCAGTTGAGGTCGTGTTCAGGTCCGGCAGTAGTGTAAGAAAATATTGTAACTGACAATTTGTAAGTACCCCCTTAAGCCTATGCAAAAAAAAAAATAAAGACATTTCATTTCACAGTGGTTGTAGCCGATGTCGAATTTGCCACTCACTCGTTTAGATTTAAAAAAGACAATCTAATTGATGACAAATAGGTCGCTAAATATTCTGCCGCCCCATAAACATGCCGCCAGGGGTTCTTCCTACGAAAAATCCCGGTTACATATTACGAGCAATGAAATTTTGCCGCCCCGCATACCGTACCGCCCGGGCAGTGGCGTAGCGAGGGGGGGGGGCGGAGGGGCGGTCCGCCCCGTGCGGCACATTTAGAGGGGCGGCGAAAACAGATTTGGGTGCGGCAAAAACAGATTTGGCAACCTTGTTTTGTCATCAAGTTAGATATTGTGGTATTTTTTGGTCGTCAACTTAGATATTGTCGGTTTTTGTTTTGCATTTTGTTGTCAAGTTAGATATTGTCGTTTTTTGTTTTGCATTTAGTTGTCAAGTTAGATATTGTCGTTTTTTTTTTGGTCGTCAAAATTTGTTGGCGAGTTCAAATTCCGCCCCGGGCGGCGTAATCCCACGCTACGCCACTGCGCCCGGGGCTATAGCCCTGCCCTCCCCCCACTCGTAAACATCTACTTTGCATACTATTACATAATAAAAAGCTTTCGGATGATACTAACGCCTTGTCAGCTCGTATTTGTGGTTGCAGAACAAACAAAATAAAATCATAATCTCTGGATATTCTGCCAAAATTCGGCATTGCAGTTGAAACAGCCCATAGTAAGCTTGTCCAAACAATATTATCTGGTCTCTGTCAACAGGCGCCGAGACATTTCGTCTACGATAAGTGGAACGCAAACTCTCCTCATTGTTTTATTGTGATATTTTTATGATTGTTTGCCGAGATTACATCTCTTGTGATTTCCTCGGTAAACAGTCAGTTTCGTGGACGGAAAATATTTTATTAAATTACTCAGTTTTGTAACGTTTCGGTTTTATCTTTTTATTTGTTTAATACTTAAATAAACTAAACTGAATTAGTAGACCTGGACAGACATCATTCCAAATCTTTAAAATCACTTTTTAGTGTGGTTTTTTTTTTTAGTTTTTGCTTTTATTCTGCCATCATCTGAAGCTATTGATCGATATCGTACTCACATATGGACGGACAAACTGACGTTCGAAATATAAAATATATGCGTCTTGAAATTTATTCACCTACCACAATTCTTTAGAATTTCCTGGTTGTTTAAATGATTACCGAAAATGATGAAAACTTAAAAATCCTGCTTTTTTTCAATCGAGAGGATAATCGATCCAAATTTGAATGCCGCCTCTATATCCTTCTTCGGTCTATTCCACCTTGTCCGTAAAATTATCATCTCTGACGTAAAGTCACGCTTCTATAACAATTTAGAGTTGTCAATAGTGATATTGCGATTTGCGAATCATCGTTGACTGATGCGACTTGCGGTTGCGGCTTGCAACAGTTGCGATTATTAGACTACATTTTCGTATCATAATCGGGAAGGATTTTTTGTATATGATGACATAATGAATATTAAATGAGGGGTAGTAAATAGATAACATATATATGTTCTGTAAGACTTTGTACTGTTTTTAAGCAAAACGCATTAAATAAAATATAAAATAAATTGTCGTAGAACAAAAAACTACTCAGCATAAATATAATTCATTGAAATAAGCAGAGCAAATATTTTTAGAGCTTAGTTTTCGAAATTACCATAATCTTCCAATTTATACGTTTTTAGTAAATAAATAAATAAAACAGCAGAAATAGGTCGTCTATAGGCAGAAATAGGTCGTCTATTTCTGCCTAATAGTAGTGTTAAGGGTTGCTGTATTCTTTTCGGAAGGGTAAGTAAGGGAGACATCGTTCCTGTAGTCCCAGGATCAGCCCCTTATATTCGAAGAGGCTTCCGTGGGTTGGCAACCAAGTTAGATATTGTCGTTCTTTTTTTTGGTAGTCAAGTTAGACATTGTCGTTTTTTTTTGGTCGTCAAGTTAGATATTGGCCCTTTTTTTTTGGTCGTCAAGTTAGATATTGTCGGTTTTGTTTAGTTTAGATATTATCGTTGTTTTGTTTTGCCAACTGAAATTTTTGACTTCATGTCATTCTAAAAGGGCCCCAAATTCTTGTGTGCCCAGGGCCCCAACATAGTCTAAACGGCCCTGTGTGCGGTAAAAATCCCATATAACCTGGCGTCGCTCCCACGGCATCGGGTACCTCTTGAAGGTTTCCCCCCTCGAGAACAAAAAAGGCAGAAAAGGTGTGGCGGTGGTGCTGCCGGAGTGGAACCGGTAAGGGTTCTACCACCTTCAAAAATGGATTGATGAGATATTTTTGCGAAGGTCACTATAATAAATCCACACACATATTTGCTAGCCGTAACACCCATTCAGAGCTAGTCGCGTGTACATATAGACATAACAAGCATATCAGCAGACAGGGTAAACAGAATAAAGATATTACGATTAAATGTTTAAGAGAATAACATTTTTTTCGGATAAACACCGAATTTTTATCTCGGGTTTTTGGGTTCCGTTGTTGAATAAGAAACTGTTGGTGGATAAAAAAAATGTGAAGGTTTGCTTGTTTCGTAGTTTTCAAAACGCTTTTTTTTATAGTTGTATGACATTAACAAATAAACTTACTGTTGTTTTTTAATAAGATTAGTAGCAAATGAAAATGCAGTCCAGCCGGTGGTAAGTGGTCACGGCCGCCCATGGATGTGTAACTAAATCCATATAGAACAGCGGTTCTATATGAAGTCTATCACAGATGCGTTGCTACTCCCGAGGACTGAGATGGTCGCCTCATATAAAAGTGAGCCGGCAACCACTACCTTCTACCTCGTGCAAGAACTGCTTTACGCTAAAAATAGGTGTGGCGGTGGTACCTCCCCGTTTGAATACTTTACGCTCTATTATCTGACCTATTGATTAGCTCTACGCGATTTGACATAAAATTGAGGTTTTTAGTATTATCTACTAGTTTAACTTTTGTCATGTCGATTCGTCGATTTTTTTTTAAATCTCATTTTTATTAAGAAAGATATATACGGAATCCTTTTCACACAGGTCGACTCACACTTAACCTCAAATGTAAATAAAGGATGATTTAAATAACATCCGAGACGCCAAGATTAATTGTAGTGTACTAGACTTTTAACAAGTCACGCGTTTTACAGGATCAAGCAACACAAATGTAAGATATTTTACTTTTAACATAAAAATTAAAAGTAAAAAATTGTATGTTGCCAACGTTAAAATTCCATTTTTAATTTTACCCGTAGTATGATTTAAAAAGTCACATTATAAATATTATATTGACGAATTTAAAAGTATCCTGTATTTAGAATATTAAATACGGAATTTAATTTTTAAACACCAATTTTAAAATACAAGATGAATTTAATTTTCAATTTTTAAAATTCATTTCTAAATTAGCTTCATATATATACTTAATAGCTTATTTTTTTAAATATTTTACTAAATATCAGAATTTTGAGAAGTTATATAATTTCAAATGTAGCAATATTTTGATTTTTCTCTATACAGGGTGTCCCAGATCGATCGTATTTGCTTCTCACCATGGAACACCGCCATAATGTTCGCCAAACGTTAGTATAAACATAACTAGCTTATTCCACGGTTCCGCTCGCTTCCGTCACGTTAACACGAAATCCGACTACTTACTAGTTTTGCGTGATAGTGTAACAAAAAAACATACATCCTAACAAACTATCACCTTTATAATAGTAGAAATGAACATAGTAAAAGACTTCATCATCAAAGCAGTCCCATTTCTGGGTCTGTTATGCAGGTTTGTGCTCTTCATTGTTCACACGTTGACGGGATTTTCAGTTATCTCTGATGTTCCGTGATATGGAAGATCGCAAGCGAAATTACATACATTCGTTAGGAATATTTGAGAGCTACGATGCTATAATCAACCCGATTTTGAAATCAACACCAGCTACTCAAAACACACACACACAAAGTTATAAACCACCCACAACTAAAAATGTTTTTTTTTTTAATAACGCACAAAACGATTCGCGAGGGCCCTATACAGGGTAGGTAACTCGTATAACTGGGTGCCCCAAAACAAAACTGTTAAGTGAATTAACAACAAAATCCTTTATAATTACTAAGCGGAAACACACTGTGATTCAATTATTAGTATATGTATAAAAACTACTAG
The DNA here is from genome assembly GCA_018249875.1 of Cecropterus toxeus. Classification (NCBI taxonomy): domain Eukaryota; kingdom Metazoa; phylum Arthropoda; class Insecta; order Lepidoptera; family Hesperiidae; genus Cecropterus; species Cecropterus toxeus. The sequence goes on along the minus strand of DWNE01003100.1, from coordinate 11,670 downwards.
CTTTGTCTCATACAGTGAGGTGGTTTTAGGCCTCATCACGGTAGCGTGGATTGCTAGACTTCACACTTTTGAGAAAAAAAAACACATCAGGAATATAAATTTCATTATGTGTTTCTTAATTACTCAAGTAAGCCATTTTTTCATATGTTGATTTATGCCCACATTTTTCACATTAACATCCGTTTATTCGTGGAAAAGTTGTATTTCTGGAAAAACACACTTTTGTAAAATGCCTTTATTGTCACCCTATTATTGTCCCACTGCTGGGCCTAGGTATTCTCTCAAAATATTGGGGGTTTGGCCATAATCACGCGCTGGCCAAGTGCGAATTAGGGCTTCACAAACCTTTCGGATTTTTTTTAAGTACCCTTAGATGCGTAGGTTACCTCACGATGTTTTCCGTCGCCGTAAAGCAGTAATTATTAAATTATAATATGCATATAATTAAAAATAAGGGTGTGTCTGGGATTCGAACCTCGGAGCCTTGATTGAAGCCGAGATTCAACCATTGGGCTTAACTATCTGGCTTCTGAAAAGCTTACTTATCGACCGGATTGACTGTTATTTAGTCGAACGTCGAGTTTAGTCGACGTTCGACTAAACGAAATCATACGTTTCGTTAGGTTACATTAAGTCATGCCGTGTCAAAGTCAAGTCGTGGGTGCCATGGACACACAAACACGAATACACAAACACCCAGACCCAGAACAGAAATCGAAACTCATCATTCAAATTTCTGTCTGACCGGGAATCGAACCCGGGACCCACTGCGCATCAGACCGGTATGGTAACCGCTCAGCCACGCGGGTCGTCAATATGTACGTATACGTATGTTAATACGTATGTATAGTGGAATGTATATCTATATGTATGTTTGTTTTTTTGTTTGTATGTATGTCTATTTCTTTGGCACGCGCATAGCCCAAACGGCTTAACGGTTCGTGACGTATGAAATATTATTAATTAAGATTTCGTATCACGATTGCTAAGTACTGAAAGAATCGACTGTAGATGACTTCACAGCAATAAGTCAATAGAAAAAAAACGCTTTCTACACTAATAGTCCCATAGAGTGTTCTCCTGTGACCGACGTATTATGGACACACAAAAATGAGTACACAAACATCCGGATCCGGAACAGAATCTAAACTCATCATTAACGCATTTACGTAGTTCGACCGGGGGCGTACCGCCGCCACACCTATTTTTAGTGTGAAGCAGTTCTTGCGTTTCGGTGGAAGGGTGTGATTGCCGGCTCACTTTTATATGAGGCGACCATCTTAGTCCTCAGGAGTAGCATCTGTAATCGACTTTAGATAGAACCTCTAATCTATATGAAGTTGCTTACAGATGTCTATGGGCTGCAGTAACCACTTACCATCAGGTAGACTGTGCTTGTTTGCTACTACATTCTTATAAAAAAAAAACAGAATCCACTGCGTGTCAGACGGGTACGACGACCGTACCCGTCTGACACGCAGTGTGACCGACCGTGTACCGTGTACGTGAAATGACAGCGTACCGTATATTAAAAATATGGATTCCTGACACAATTCTGGTGCTTATGGCGTTGGAATTTTTCATCGCTTTTTTCTCAGTTTTTTCCAATATTTATGTATTTTTTTAAAGAGTTTGGTAGTATTTCAAGACTACTGCACAATGCAACATGAATATTACAAAGACACCCATATTATTGATTTTCACGAAAACCAACAATAGGTTAAAATAATTTAATGAATTCGCTTTCAGCTATTCGACGTTCGGTCAATGACCTCGCGCTGTTCACAATACATTGCGCGCTCAAAAATGACCAACTCGGCAACCAATAATTTTCGAGGAAAATTGATGAGTTATTTTTTGTTTCTTTAATGTCACAAATCTACCATTTAAGTTTTCGGTACGCTGTCATTTACACTCTGTATAGAAACATACATATTTTCGTACATTTCGGATTATACGTAAAGTTACAACCTGCCATGTTCCTGTCTGTTATCTTTGTAGCCTAAAGCATATCTTGACACTTACTTGCAAGTAACTTGGGTTTACTTAGACCTTAGGGTGAGAGAACATGGATTAATGTACAATTATTGCAATGCTGTAAAAGGTATATGCTCGCTTGAGAGATATGAAGAAAGATATGTTAAGATGATTTTTTTACCTTTCTGTGAGAGACGTCAAGTTAGATATAGGTAGAATCGTTTGCATCATCTTTGGAGATACCACCACAACTATTTCAGCTTAATAATTGCTGTTTAAGTGCTGCTTTATCTTGCTTTGAAGGGAGACATACTTATTTGAGGCGTTTTAACTTAGTCATCAGAGAAAACCACTTATTTCAGTTGACGTCAGGCAAGCTCTAATCTTATATGCGGTTCATTATTATAGATATCTATGGACGCCAGACGCCGCTTACCATCACATCGAACTCATGCTCTGGTGCTCCTTCTACGTTACAAAAAAAACACAGTAAATAATAACACTAATACTGGTTGTTATTAAACAACCAGTATAAAAATATTACAATTTATAAAAAAGAATAAATATAATGGAAATGATGAAAACTTGACATTATATTCCCACCTATTCACCTGAAAGACGATTTATACCTACCTAGGTAATCAAAGGCCATTTTCTGGTAAAGGACTACTTGTGACATAATTCAAAGCAAACAAAGCATCGCCATCGTAAAGCCTATTGTAATATCTAGTCATAACGTTAATTTATGTTTCAATAATTGAGGGTCCAATTCGTGAACCCTCAGTCCTACTGAACAGGCAAACATCTGCCTGAAAAAGGGCATAAGTTATAAAATGAGCTTCCATGAAGGTAATCTTAATTTTGCCTCAGGTTTTTTTTTTTCAAAATTTCAGCGAATTTCGACCTCCAGTATTTGCGTGAAAGTGTAAGAAATACACAAACATTCTCACAAACTTTCGTAATTATGATAATAATATGAAGTATAATTATATATTTTTTTTAGTTGATTTCTACTATTCGTTTTATTTATTCATTCTTGCATATACCATTGCGTCATAGAAAAAAGATAATAGATACTACATTGCTGCCGAATAAAATAAATAAACTACTTGTATCTCAACTACTCCATAACTAATTTCCATCGTGTGGTATAACTTCCTTATCGTTAAATAAGTAATAAAAAAAACTGAATGTCTCCGACAAAACCATGCTCTAATTTGGGGTCAGTTATGGATAACCATGGATGGGCCATTAATCATTTGATACATTGCATACACGTTTGTTACTACTATAATAAAAAAAATGTGTGTATCAGCTCCGACGCACTACTGGATTTTACTTCTTAAGTACGATTGTTTAAACAGGCGCAGTAACATTAAATTAAGATTTTACAACATTTACATAAACAAGCTCAATAACATATAGATATAGTCGCTTTGCAGCATACTCTATACACGTCTTAAAACACTCACAACCAGTGCAGCCACATCGTGCGTAGAGCGTACCCCCACTATAAGTTGTTTTGTCATCAGTAAGAGTGAGACACACTACCCACTATCTAGCTGCACTGCTCACACCAAAAACGTAACGAGGTCATTCGTTCAGTTGATTTTACTCCTCACATTTATCTCATACCGGGCGCCTTATATCAAAAAACCGATTCTTAAAGAGCAAACTCCAAAAATACAGTTTTTGCTTTACGTCACTTTCTCTAAACATGGTTGTGTACATTTATTACTTTATATGTATATATTTTATAGATGGAGCGATTGTTTTACGAGCTCCCTTCTCGTAAATATACGAGGATTGCTAGAAATGTGTAAATTTTGCCACACATTTCGAACATACGATCCTATTTCTTACTGAAAAGTTTCTGAGAAGTGACGGAAATCAGTTATGAATGTTATTGAATGTACACTTATCAAAACTGTGATAAGTATAACATATTAATTATTACCTCCAAATTTTCGTCAAAATGTAAACAAAAGATAAAGAATAGAATCTCATGTGACCACTGGATGTTTTTTAGGTTTCTTAGAGAAGTGCCAGAATATTATACATTTTTTATTATTTAATTTAATATATATACACTTGAAAGTGAAAAGGATGCACAATTTACCTAATTATGGTAAAATCTAATGTATCAAAATTAGAACCAGAAATTCTGACAATAGAACTTTGCTTTGCGGTTTTTGATATACCACAGCTAAAGGGATTGTTTAAGGATTAAATGTTTGTATGTATTCTAGTCTGAGGGAAAGGAACGGCGACAACTAATATATAAAATAATTGCAAACATAGAGGATTTTTTAAATCTCCACCGTCATATTTTTTATCACATCGTAGTAGCAAACGAGCATGCAGTCCACCTGATTGTAGGTGGTTACCGGCGCCCCTGGACATCAGTAACCAAGTTCATATAGAATTTAACTGTTTGAATCCTTAATCAGAATTCGATCGCAGATGCGTTGCTACTCCCGAGGACTAAAACAGTCGTCTCATATGAAAGCGAGCCGGCAACCACACCCTTCCACCCAGTAGCGTAGCGAGGGGAGGCGGGCGGAGGGGCGGTCCGCCCCGGACGGCACATTTTGAGGGGCGCCAAAAACAGATTTGGGGGGCGGCAAAAACAGATTTGGCAACCTTGTTTTGTCATCAAGTAAGATATTGTCGTTTTTTTTAGTCGTCAAAATTTGTATAACGTGTGGCGAGTTGAACGTCCACGCTACGCCACTGCTTTCACTAAAACGCAAGAACTGCTTCACGCTAGAAATAGCTTTAACGTTTTCAATTATTAAACATTTGTGTACATCTAAAGGTGCATTTGAATAAATGGTGCACTCGGTTTCATTTTCAAAATGATGATATTGAACTTACGGGATTAAAACCTAAAAGTACAATAAGTACGTCCAAATAAATTTAATCAGATTACCGCGAACGTGCCTCACTGCCAAGCAGCGTTATTACCGAGTCGTTATCTGACAGTACTGCTTCACGAACTACAGTTAATGTTTGGTATTAAGAAAATTATAAAAGTAGTTTCCGAGCGTGACGTTACATTCACTGTTATTAAAATTACAATAATGAGATTTTGTTGGCTGTTCGTACATATTTACTGGACAGGTTTCTTGGCACACAGTTTATGAACAAAATAAACATAGGGTACTCTATACCGCGGTAAAAAATACCAGAAGCGGGCGGAGCTACAGGAATAATTTGTGCAGCATATAACTACATAATACGAAACCAGTAAACAAATTACACTGCAATAACTAGGCAGAAATAGGCGTGGCAGTGATTCCGATGGTAAACTACAGACTCTAAAACGTAAATTATTAATAACTTTTATTTTTGGATGATTTGTATGAATATGTTTTCTTCGGAAAATGCTACTTATATTGGTCTTATTTGGCAAATAAGATCTCACAGCAGGCTTGGGGAATTTCCGTTCTTTAATAGACTCTTAGCAAGGCAAGAATTCTTCGATAACGTGATTCTGAACACTAAATGCGCCGTCGCTGGATGACTTTGGAGTATTTAGATCGATATCCTAAAACAACCCAAAATGAACTTTCCCAGGCGTAAGATTAAAGCTAACCTCACACACACAATTTGAAAATGACTGCCTTTTTTAAAAACTTTTATTGAATTTAACCCACTTCTCAATGTCCAATGGAACTGAAATTTGGAATATTCGTGAATAATTTCGTACAGCGACGCGGTATTAATTATACTATATTTTTTTGGAAATATTTAGAACCTTTACAATGTTTTAAAACCAAAACATTAAATTTGAATTTCATTTCCATTTGTACCAAGTATATATCTAAAGAGAAATGAATTTCCTTTTCACAAAGTTGAATGCAAAAATAGTGCAAAAAGGAATACTTCCATTACCGTTTCTTCCTAGAAGGAAACGGATTTGTTAAATTTATACCGTAACCGGACGGGGAGGCGGTAGAGATGGAATGGAATTTTTTGTTCATATTTTTGGTATTTAATTTTTAAACTTTACCTCACAATAGGAAAATAATATGAACATAGAACTATAAGGAAACTTTCTTATTAAAATTCACAAGCTATTTGATTAACAATTTTTATTTTAGCGTGGGGATAGGTATACTCTACCTCGGGTACTTTTATATCATAGGACCGCGATTTGATTTGGTCTTACGACTTAAATCTTTCGACTATTTATTTTATGTATCCTGTTTCATTTTTCATCTTGTATTTCACTTCGAGCAAAATCAAAACGATAACCACGGTATTAATTATCTACTCTTAGCACGAGTTTCACTCAAATCAGTAAATTATTTATGTTTTCGAAACTTTTTGCAATATATACTGCGAGTTTTGTCTGAAAACGAAAATGTAAGCATGCAATATACTTTGCAATGTATAGATGGAATTATACACAATTATCGAGGAAACGTATTTAACTTGTACTAAGGGCTGGACCCTTTTTGCCTGGGTGTTTGTGTAATATTTGCACATACAATAACACCCACAACAATCCTTACATAAGTTTGAAATGCTTTTTATTTTTATTTCTAGTTTATTTAATTATATATAGTTACCTATCTATCAATACTCTATACTTAATATATAAAAATGAGATGGTGTATGTGTCTGTGTTGGTTTGATGCTTTTATATTTCCTTTTTAAATAAAAAGGGAACGTTAAAAATAGTAAACTATTAATGGCTTTCCGAGGTTAAATTCAATTTTCTGCCTGTAAAGTTGTTATCACTTTATTCTGTACCATTAACAGTTAGCAAATGAGACCAAATTATTTGTCACATACTGAAACACAGGTACTTCACCTAACTTGTAATAATTAAGTGATTTTAAACGTAAGATCGCTATGCTTTAAGCATAAGATAATAGCAGTGACAGCTTAATGGTTGAAATTTGAAATTTCTCAATCGAGGGTCCGAGGTTTGAATCCCAGGAACACTGATTTTTTCTAAAATTATGCGCATATTAGAATTTAATTATCACTGCTTTACGGTGAAAGAAAATATCGTAAGGAAACCTGCACATCTGAGAGTTCTCTAAAAAAAAGAGTTCTCAAAAGTGTGTAAAGTCTACCAATTCGCACTTTGCCAGCGCGGTGGACTATGGTCTAAAGCTCTCTCATTCTGAGAGAAGACCCGTGCCCAGCAGTGGCATAATAATGGGTTGACGATGAAACATAAGATCGCTAAAAAGTGTACCAAAAATATTCTTAGTCGTCATTCCAGAGAATGTTACGCGAAACGAAAACCGACGAAATTCTCATACTATTACTTTCGTACAGGAAATTGTGTTCTTGCCATAAATTCCGACGCCAAACGGACTGGGGCGACGAAATAAGTTCTACAGGAACCGATAAAATGTACCCTTTTTGTAACTTATGCTCAGTAGTATTAATTTAATTTTCTTTGGTTTTTGTTTTAGTTTTGTCCCTGTAGTAAATTTAGCCGTACACAGTGGTAAGTCTCTACTTTTTTATGGTAGTAGCAAACGGTAAACTAGCATGCGGCCCAGCAAATGTTAAATGAACAGTGTTTCCCTTATGGGTCAACACTTACACCTATAAAACTGAGCGCGTAGGTTTCAAGTAATGCTCATGGAAAAGACCCCAAATGGAAGACACCGGTTGTCTTCCATTGGGGATCCTGGAGTCCTCTTCGTAGCGCCGAGGACGGTCACCCACATTACCTGGCATCGCTCCCACGACGACAAGTACCTTTTAAGGTTTTCCCCTTCGAGAACAACAAAGGTCTCTAAATAGGAGTGAGGACCTAATTTTAATTCGTATTTATACTATGTCTTACTACAAGCAGCAGCGCTTAACACTGTTTTTTTAAGGCGAAAATACTTATTATCTGTACTTACAGTGCCACCATAATCGAATCATAAAGTGTGTCATATTGTACTATCGTTATCTTTCCAGGTGGTAGGAAGAGTATAGTTTAAGGTACCACCGCCACTTATTTCTATATATCACCTTAAATATCACCTTCAGATAGAACCCTTTTTCTATATGAAATTGCTAAAGTTTTTTCTATATGTCCATGGGCAATGAGACACAATCAGGTAAATTGTATTCTTGTTTACTACTTTAATCTTTAAGAAACAGTTAGCTCGCAAAACTTGTTTAAAGCAACAAAAGAATTGAAATTCTAGGTGACAGCAAATACATTTTCAACTGTTCTTTGTAGAGGAAATCGAGTGTCTTCCTATAAATTTAACGTTAACCAGACGAGAGCAAGCAAGAGTTACGAGGGCCGATAAAAATGTTGTCAATAACTTATGTTTGTTCCGTTTTATTTCTTAACAAAGGAAAGTTTCAATGTAGCTATTTTGCAGCGATTTATTTCCCAACAGTGTCGTAGAGAATAATATAATGAGCATGTGATACGGGTATATGATTGAAAGAACATTGAGGTTCGATTTCAAAGGCACAGTGCCTTTCACTGTTTTCTTCCTGTGTAATAATAGCGTTAAATGCTGTGGTGTTTTGATTTGTAGTGTGATAAAGCTGATTTGCTTAAATGCTTAGTTTTTTTTAGTGTTTAGAACTACCTTCTGTTATATTTCAATCTATTATTTATATCTATATCGTTTTTTTAACACGCTTTCTACACTAGGATTTTCTCCTGTGTCGTAGGTGCCATGGATACACAAAGACGAATACACAAACACCCAGACGCAGAACAGAAATCTAAACTCATCATTCATATTTCTGTCTAACTCGGGACCCACTGCGCGGTATAGTGAACGCTCCGCCACACGGGTCGTCGTTTAATCGGTAATTTATATAGACCATAAATGCAGTTTGTAAGGATATAAATGTGTTTGTTACTTTTTACGCAAGAACTACTTATACACCTTTTACACTCATAGCTCCACACTAAGATTTATTCCTGTGTCATGATTGCCTTGGACACACACAAAGACGAATACACAAACACCCAGATCCAGAACAGAAATCTAAATTCAGTTCTCCAGCCAGTCGCACATCGTTCAGATGTCTGACTGGCCGGGGGTCGGACCCAGAACCAGCGCGTGACAGACCAGTATAGTGACCGCTCTGCCATGCGGGTCACTAAATATGTTTATGAGTCATAATTTATGCGAATGAATCTGTGTTTGTTACTCATTCACGCAAAAAGTACCGGTTAGTTTTCGCTGAAATTTAGCACATATATACATAGTTTATGACCTGAATAACACATTTCCGGGATAAACGCGTAGTATGAACGTGTGTAGCCACGGGAATAAGCTAGTATTTTATCCACTTATACTCAAGTACATAAAATGTTTAGGAAATTCAGGCCAAAACAATTTGATTACAATACACTATAGGCGAAATAATGCTTATTCAATTAGTGTCCAAACCTGAAGCCTTAAAAGCTTTGGAGTAATATGCGCGAAGGCGTCGCAACCAAATACAACACCCATTTAATTTTAAGACATAGTAAAAAAACGGACAAGCGTGAGTCAAACCTATTATAGTCGTTCCGTACTGTTGCATTTACTTTGTCAGTAAAGCGATATCAGTTGCACGAGGCAACCCTACTTAGTCATCAAGGCTATACATTTAAAAAAAAGCTTTCTACACTCATAGCCCTACACTAGGATTTTCTTCTGTGTCGTGGGTGCCATGGACACCCAAACACGATAACACAAACACCCAGACCCAGGGCAGAAATCTAAACTCATCATTCATATTTCTGTCTGGCCGGGAATCGAACCCGGGACCCACTGCGCATCAGACCGGTATGGTGACCACTCAGCCCCGCGGGTCGCGAGCAGCATTTATAGCCGACCATCGTTTTGAAGGCGACAGAAACCTTTAACCATCACAATTCCTTAGGTAAGATAGCGGGTTTTGTGACATTTTCAACACACTAAAACTCGCTACGCAGAGAGCTCCGACACCTCCATCGGAACGCTACCGGAGTACTCTGAGTGTCTCGTAAAAGTTTGTGAGGATGTATGACTGTATGTAACTGTTTCACGCAAAAATCATTGGTTTCGTTTTATGTTGTTTCGCTTTCAAGCAAAAACCATTGGTTTCGGATTTCGCTGAAATTTACTATTTTGGCAAAGGGAGATCTCCCTCCAGGCTAGGTGATCATGCCTGGGGAGCGACAGTCTCAGTTCGGAACTTGAGTATATGCACGATGTTGAAGAAACTCCGAGCGCGTTTCAGAATATGGTGACGTCATCTCTCTTGATGACTAACGGGAGGTTGCCACATTATAAATATAGTTTATAATGTACATAAATACATAATATATAATACTTATTACCATGGAAAACATAGCCGTAGAGGGCTTAGCAGCGGGAATAAGCTAGCTGTATTTTTTTATTTAACAGACTGAACATATTAGTGCTACGAAGGTTTTCTCTTTTTTTCAGGTGGGGAACCCTAAAAATAAGTGGGTCCCTTTATTGGCCATAAACAAGCGACCCAGTGGGCGGTCTACCGTGAGACATGGCTTATGGGCCAAGGATCACCACGTTTATTGAGTGCCAGCTCGTAAATATGGTGGTCGATAAACGCCGGCGTACGGTATACAAATAAATGTTGATGGAGTAAGCAAATATATTTCTTGATAACGTTTGATGTACCCTTGTGATTCAAGTGTTTGAACCGCTGTACCGCTCTGTGAGCAGCAGTGTAGCTTATAAGGTTCATGTTTAAAAAGTGTAATGAGACACTGCTCACCGTATTTGCTTCCCGTTGACATATTCTTATGTTTCTGAAAGGAATTGTGTGCAATCAGCTCCCACAATCATTTTGCTTCGATCAGCGAAAAAATGGGGTCAAATAAAACAAAAAATCTATGATCTATGAATCTATCTATGATCCACTGATTACAAATAATAAAGATAAACCCGCTGTGTTTCTTAGCGGATTTTCTCAGTTCAAGTCATGTTCTGATCCGCTGGTAGTGTAAGAAAAATGTTAACTAACAAGTACTAAGTGGGCCAATAAACATAAATATATTTTATTTCAAACGTTAAGTATAATACTTAACGTTTGGAATAAAATATATTTACGTTATATAGGTTCTTAAGAGCTAGTATACACTAGCTCTAAATTAATAAAGAATCAGTAGGAAATGGATGGCTATTTTTTTATTTAATTTTTTACTCAAATTAAACTTTAACCCTACCTAAAACAAACTACGGCTGTGCAAAAACATCAAAATGAAAAAAACATTAAAACAGTACGAAAAAAATGATAAATTTCGCATGTCGCAATAAATACTTGTCTCAATTATTGTCCGAACAGTGATGTTGGAGTTCAACAACGGTAATAACTCGGAAACTATTTAACGCAGACCCACCGCTTCCATACAAATTGTAGCACGTAACACCTTTTGTAATAACAAATATTCTTTTTTACGTCGCATTATTTTATACGCTGTATTTAAAACGTTCTTTTGCTGTACACGGTTTCAATACAAAGTGCATGTATATATTTTGAAATAAGAAGGTGTTTGTGGACGAACACTTGAACACTTCGTCAACTCTACATTATTTGTTTGTATTTAATTTGCCAGTACAGTTTCATATATTGTGATTTCATTAGCTTCGGTTGTATGTATGTATGTATTTAACGGAATCTTTGAGCTCAATTTTCACTAGTTTCTAAAAGTCTGATCAACTTGAAACTTTGTACATGTATCAAGGA
>DWNE01003099.1:0-17363 GCA_018249875.1 Cecropterus toxeus | reverse complement strand
ATAGCTAACTTCAGGGTGACGGTGAGCGCGCGCGCATTACTCGCATCATTTTTCTTTGATGCGCCAAAAGAAGTATAACTTCAAGTATATACAATTAAGTAATATACTTTTGAAGTATAACACTTAAGTGTATATACTTGAAGTTATAACTTCAAAAGTATGCACTTAAGTGTATACTTTTGAAGTTATACTTCGTTGAATAACTCAGCGAAACAAAACATATTTTAACAACTATTCGTAAACATGATCGTACTCGCAATTGACCCGTGAGTGGTCTAGTACCTTCCATTGGCTGGCTATTATGCAGTTATTACCCAATCGGGAGCCCAGCTCAGCGGGGATCAGCGGGACTGCAGCGGAGGAAGTGTTTACTAGCAGTAAGTGAATAATGCGCGGTGGAATAAAATTGTGCCGCGGACGACTTCGTCTAGTGTCCCCGTTAATACACCGAACCAGTGTTGACCTTCCTTCGCGTTATACATATATACTAATAATGCCAGAAAGCAAATTTGTAGTATCTCAAAAGATGCACCTTTGAAAAAATCATTCAAATGAAATAACATGGTTTACTTGTTCTTATTTTGTAAATATTAAAATTCAAACAATTATAATTGATTAGATGTATTTAACATAAAATCGTATATTTTCGAGATACGATAAAATCGCTTTTCCGCGTCGAATATATAAAAAGGAAATGGTGTGTTACTCAATCACGCAAGAACCCCTCGTCCGGTATACATGAGATTCTGCATGGATGTAGCTTATTTAACTGGTCAGTCTATAGACTAATTTAGAATTCGATATTTTTTGCTATTTAAATATGGCGACTATTTTAGTGACGTCACTACACTCTTTGGTTTCAGACTTTATATGTCCATTTTAAATAACGAGAGAACGCATAACAATAGCATACTTTTAATGGCGTATACGAGGGTAACATTTAATTTTCTATCCTGAAGATCCTATACTTTCAAGTGCATTCAACGAAAACCTATTTCTTTTGTCACGTGTCAAGCAAAGATACTTCAGCTAGTACATAATTATTATTACATAATTATTACATACATAATTATTACATGACTTCCACGGGATGAGTGTGTTTCATTCAATTAAACAACGCGACAAGATTTTTTGTAATGTATATATATTAAATTTTAACCTTATTTTGACTTACAAAGTTGGTTTAACAAAACCCACAAAATCCCTGTTTTATTATTTTAGTTGCACAAGTATGAAATTCTTATTTTTCCATTTTGTGTTTTATTTTATCAATTAAAGTGTTTATGATGCGAAGGCTTTTCTTTAATTTAAAATTACAAAAAAATATCTTTAAATTATTACCGTCGAAAAAATTTAAGGTTTACGAGAAAACATTGTATTATTTTTTACGCTACTGAGTTGTTATAAATAAAATCTGCTGCAATAATTTTTAAGCAATCAGGATTTTTATTTTAATAATAATTTGTTTAATTTGAAAATAAAGCAGGCACGGAGGATTCAAAATATGACACAAAAACAAGCTGTTACAAAAACAGCCGACGCAAATTTATTTTATGCACAATAACGTTCATTTATTTTAATTACATTGTATCTTGTGTAATTTTCTCAGCATAGTGATTACCATGAGGTCATAGATGCCATATTAATGAAGAAGAGATTGTAAAGGCCATACGAAAATTGTATGTGCATTTGCATTGAAGGTGACTCAATTATTAAACTGGTCTTAATGTTTATAGATGTAATAATTGCTTGAAACAAAACTTTTAACCCAATTTTTAATATCCCATTTTTATATCCCAGCAATAAAATATCAAGTAATTTCAAGCAAGATAAGAAAACAATAAAATAAAAAATGTTCTATTTTCAAGACAAGTATGAAGTCGGTTAAAAACAACCTTTCTTTTCCTTTTGCGATACTAGTTTTGTTTCGTATACAAACGAGTTTCATAAGGAAGATTCTAGTCAGAATCGTCCTGATGAAACTAAGAAATAAGATAATGCCAAAAGTCAATTCAGATGAAAGGGAAAAAAAACAATCCTTAATTAAAAATTTAGGACCGATATCATAAAAATATCCATCGTAATTTTATTATTTTTTATCATAGGCTAACAAAAGGGCCATCCCTAACTACCGATCAAATAGCCATCCCAAAGAGAAAAATACTAATAGAACTTCAATGGCGAAATCAATACTTTAATACATTAGGTAATAATATACAAGTAACTTAATATTTGCCCGAGAAACATTGAAAAGATTTAGATAAAACTAGTGACATCGTTAAAAACATTAAAACGAAAAACCCGACTGCTTAAAACGTAATTTCTGCTCATATAATATTTATTAAATTTAATACTTACATGAGTTATTGTCGAAATACTAGTAAAAGTATCATAATATACATACTTCTAGATTGGTCTATTTACTAGCTTTCATTTGACACCCAATTTGTCGTTATAGCAAAAAAAATCGTCCCTCCCCCTTTTCCTCCATATCCAGGCGCCATTTTTAAAAATTATATGGCCTATATCACTATGTAGACTGAGCCGATTCTAATGATATGTCATACGTCACAATCCGTCAAGCCGTTTGGCCTTAAGCGCGCGCCAAAGAAATAGACATACATACAAACAAACATACATACAAACATTCATACTCTCGAAAAACATTACCCTCCTTCTACGCACTCGGATAAAAAAAATACACCACAAACGTTTTTAAATACTGAAATTATATATAAAAAAACAATATACATGAAAGGAAGTGTAGTTCAACCTTTTAGTAAACTATAAAGATAACTCGTTTAAGGTCAAGCAATTTGTTTAATTTTGCACACCTCAGACTTGCTCAATACTAACAACACAAACAGGTACTAAACTAGAAGGTTGTTTGTATGTCAGACTTGGTTAGATCATTTTGAAAATGCCGACTAAATGTAATAGCAATCAATATCAATTTTACTCTGTTATATTTTAAAAGATCTCAGACCTTTTATGATCTAGATATATCATATCCTTGTAGTTTTTGTCGCCTTGGAATATAGTATAAGGATGAAGCAACTGTATTTAATTTAAAATAAAAAAAGTTCTATATTATGGTTAAGATTCACTCTTAACCATAATATGGAACTTTTTTTCATCCTTTATGTATATTATTTGTGTTGTACTTGTTTATTTGTTTATTATTAGATTCCGAATTTTTATCACGCGCGTGTTACATATCTGTCCTACATAACATAACACACATACCACTTTTTATTCCTATATATAATTACATAGGTTCTCGAAGGGTTCTCGCTTCTTAGCGATAAGCTCGCCTATTGCATACGATTGATCTTGCTATGTTTGTATATGTCTATAATGTGCAATCAATAGTATTACTTTTTATTTTTGAAGGTATCTGTAATATATTTAAAGTAGAGCATTCTTCGTGGTCGACCATTCTATTTGGATTTAATACCCATAAGTTGCAATAGTAACTTAAAATCAGACAAACGTCTTTTACTACGTTTGTTATAATAAAAATACATAAACTAAACGACAAAACAATACTCACATTGACTTTAGTTTCCTTCGTTGCGAACATAAAATCTCCTTTGATTTGGAAGTCCTTAGCGTCCGCCAGGAGTATTTCAGCTCGTGCCATATTGGCTGGGTCATTGACGCTTAACACCGCAGTACTCCCGTCTGGCTTCCATCGTTCCACGTAAAACACCTTGTCCAGACCTGGTCCAGACGACCAGAAGAACGTCTTCACGTAACTCTGGATTAATTTGAAGGTCTTGCCACCATCCAGGGTCATATATAGCTGTAAGTGAGATTAACAATGAATATGTTTACATTTCACCACGTAAAATTATAACGTGTTTCCTCTTTCTATTAGCATATACGTATAAACTTGAAAAACAAGTTGTTAAGTGACGGAAACGAAATTTATAACGAAACATTCAAATCATGTTCTTCATGGTTAAATAAAAAAAATATGTACATATAAAACACGAATAAGTTACAGCATCTAAAACGCTTAATGGGTCTTGGCTTTTTTCTATTAATGTATTCTATCCCAAAGTGATAGCCTAGTGGTTGAAACTCGGCTTCTCAATCGAGGATCCGTGGTTCGAATCCCAGGCACGCCACTGATTTTTCTAAAATTATGTGCGTATTTGAATCTAATTGTCATTGCTTTGCGGTGAAGGAAAACATCGTGAGGAAACCTGCACATCCGAGAGTTGTCAAAGGTGGGTGAAGTCTACCAATTCGCACTTGGCCACCGCAGTGGACTATGGCCTAAAACTCTCTCAATCTGAGAGCCCTGCCTAGCAGTGGGACAATATTGGGTTGACGATGATCCCAAAAAAAGAAACAAAATAAATATTACGAGGACAATAATTATATTACAGACTTATGATTACCGATTAAAATCTTTTACCGCGTTTCAAACTATTTTTGTTAGATGATGAAATTGTTTGTAGTTCTACTCGTAATACAACGTCATCTTGTAGCAACGAACCATAAAGCAAGAACCAGATCCTTACATAATATGGTTACATAATATGTTCTTGTACTTCTTTGAGCTCATGAAGTACGAAAAGCTCAAGGAGTACAAAAAACTGACGAATACGTTATATGAAACCGGAATATACATTTAGTCATATTAGACCCTGTAATAAAGACTGACTGGTACCTAAATTACCACTTATATCGCTCAAGTTTCGGTACTAACAATCATAAGCTCTGAATATACGCAGATTCAAAGGTCATTTTTATCTTTACGAGTACAAATTATAAGTATATTTATTAAAGTATATAATTTGAAGCAATTATACAAACTGCATGGCATTGATTTCGAAATAACCGCTATTTGCCAAGATGCTAGAAAATACCCAGAGACAAAATCATTATTATGTTTGTCGTTTGTATTTACTACTAGCTAGCTGTGCCTAGCAGTTTCATCTGTTTTAAAAACTCAATTATTTAATAACTATTAATAAAGTAGATAGATTTTAATGAAATTCATGTCAATACATGAACCAAACCTATATTTAAAAAAAAAAACTTTAAATTAAATTCGGTTGTTTAGATTAGATGACATTTAAAATACATAGACACACAGACAGACCCAAATTAAAAAAAAACATAGATTTGTGTTATTGTTCACAGTCCTCCAAAACTATATATTTTTGTGTGTATATACATATATACATACAATGTACACGCGAACAGTCATTTGTATTATATATAACGATCTTCTAAACTAGCGAACGAGCTTCGATGTTATTTATCATTTGTCACAAGCATACATTATAATATTTACTAATATTTATATTTTTTTTTATATGATAAAGCTGAAGTTGTTTCTTTGAACGCGCTAATCTCAGGAACTACTATATCGAATTGAAAAATTGTTTTTGTGTTGAGTAGCTCACTTACAGAGGAAGGCTGTAGGCTATTATAACATCAGGCTATGTTTGTTTGTTTTATTTCTTATGGAGTAGTGGATGAAACCGCGGGGCACAGCTAGTTCATATGCGGAAAATGTCTAGAAATTAAATAGTTAACAATCAAAACAGGTAATCAAGCGCGCGCCTTCGAATTTGCATAAAATAAACACCTAACTAATATACTCACATTCCTCTGTGGTCCACCTTTGTCCAAAACGACGAACTTGTTTGGAAATTCCTCGTCGAAAGCCAGTTCGCTCGGTGAGAAGTTGAGATGCGTCTTGTATATCGTGCGTCCATGGTCGTTGGTGTAGAACAGCTTCTTGTTCGTCGAATCCACGAATACGCACTACAAATAAGATAGAATTGATGATGTTGCTTCTGTTTGCTGGTTTACATGATTAAGAAGTCATTTTCTATAATAGTATGTAGAGGAGTCGCGTATATTGGTCACATTGCCCAGCGTCAACCTGACGATCTAGACAAGCTGATGGTGGTAGGCAAAGTTGAAGGGAAACGACCCCGCGGCCGATCACCTAACCGTAGGAGTGACCAAGTGACCGCACTCACTGGTCTCTCGGTAACATCTGCTTTAAGGAAAGCCAAAGTACGAGGAGAATGGAGGCGAATTATAGCAACATTGAAGGCTTTTCATTCTGGACACGACCTCCAGTAATGAAGAATACGACGAAAGAAGAAGAGGAGTCGCGAAGCAAAGCGGCCACAATAGCGGCAAAGGCGTCGCCAGCCGACGACCTAAGAAGCAGCTGATATAGAAACCATAGGTATTTTTATGTCCAGGAGAATAGAGCCACTGTTCTAACGATTCAAATGGTAGAAAGGATAAGGGATTTGGAATATCTGGGGAGTGGTTAAGTTTTTCATATTCAATCTCCAGCCAGACAAACTGACAATCTGAATGAAGAATTTTGATTTCTGGTTTAGGTCCGGATGTTTGTGTTTTAGTGTATGTTTTTGTATGTAGTTACTTTATTTTCTTAGTATGAGCGCAGAAAGCGTTACTATTATTCTTAAAGGAAAGTCGTATCAATAAATGGGGCAGTAATTAACAATAAGCAACTTTTTCATACCTCATTAACATCGTTCAATGACTAAAAGCTAATACTATAAACAATAGGTATCGAAAAAACATTACTATAACAATATCGTTTTATTGTCATATAACACCTGAGTCGTTGAACTTAATGTTGACATATAAGGTGTGTTGAATAGAAAGCCACTGACTCATCTCAGGTTGTATGGCAAGTGTTGAACGTAATTTAGGCCATTAAATATTATTAGTATATGTATTGATTCATTTGATATTGTTCTCATAAGTATTAACAATTTATTTTTTATAATATGGATGCAAACGACCATGCAATCCACCTGATGGTAAGTGGTTTATGCCGCCCATGGTCATCTGTAATCAACCCCAGATTTTTTTTTATTGATATGAAGTAGCAAACGAGCAAGCAGCCCACCTGATGGTAAGTGATTACTGGCGCCCATGGACATTTGTAAGCAACTTCATATAGAACAGGGATTCTATCTGGAGTCGATCACAGATACGTTGCTGCGTTGCGGACTGAGATGGTCGCAAATATAAAAGTGAGCCGGCAACCACACCCTTCCACCGAAACGCAAGACCACGCTAGAAATAGGTGTGGCGGTGGGACTTCCCCGTCGAACTACATTTGTTCTACCACCTGGCGAATCATCAGATAAGATCAAAATGTTTGACTCGAGGCTCGCCAAAGATACCCCTGAGGACTAAGTTGGCACGCCTCGGATAAGTGTCCCTTCCCACACCCTTTAGACCAGAAGCGGTTAGGGTTGCCAACTGTACTATAATATATAGTATTGTACTATATTTCGGGTCTACGTACTATATACTATTGAAACATTAACGCAAAAATTTGGACACCGAAATCTAACAAATAAATCCATCAATTCCAATTCCAAATTTTACGAGCGCGTCTTTACATTATTTTTAAAACAAGCATTTCTCTTTAAAAAATATAGTACATTTTTGTCTACGTCGTATGGTTTACGCATAAAATACTGTATGTTTTATATGTGTACTATATTTTTATAACTTATTATGAAAAATACTATACTTTGTCGACAAATAGTAGTATTGGCGATGATGCTTCCGCGGTCGAACCAAAAAGTACTTCTATCACCTAAATAAATATTGAATGCTTCAAGCCACCCACTCTTGTGTAGAAAGATAAGTACCCAATATTGAGACATTCATAATTCATATATCGTTTTTCATACCAATATGTCAATGCTCGCACTGCGAAGAAATGACAAAAGATTCCGCGCTAAATAGCAAGGTGCAAGGTACAAGATATACCAGGGATGATAATTATAACCGATTCCGATATAAAAGCTTCCGATAATTTCGGATACGTTTGGAGACACTTTTTTCTTTGTTTTCCTAAATAACACTTGAAATTCATTAGGAAGCTACAAAAATTACTGATGTGAATGATTGTTAAGGCAAAGGATAACATTGTATTAAAACCATAATACTAGTAACCGTAACTATCTGATAGCAAGGGAGAATTTTAAAATAATTACATATCCATAACCTTATTTGAAATTTGTATAATATTTTACCTATATCTGTTACCAGATCTAAAATTTCATATCATAACATCCCTGGTACAAATGAAGCTCACCATATAATAATGGTTGCCAAGCATGCTATAATATATTTTTTGTACTTTATTTTGGAAACCGAAATCACTAACCAATAAATTCATCAGTTCCAAATCCAAAATTTACGAATGCATGAATGTACATGAATTTTAAAAAAAGCTCACAATTTCAAGTAATAGAAATGATGATAATTCAAAATGCAAAATGAGTATATTTCTGTCTAAATATTATATTTATATGTGTACTATATTTTAAAGCTTACTTTGAAAAATACTATGTTTTTCGACGAAATGTTGGCAACCCTACTTTTGAGAAATCCTGTATCCAACGATGATACGGTAATAAACTAATACCTCCATTGTCCACCGTTTAGTATGTTTACTTACATATTGTGGGTACTTCGGGTGGTTGAAGAACTTATCCAACTGTGCATATCCACTTTCAGGTGTTTTCCCAAGTTTGAAACTCTCCGTCTTATTTGTGAAGTTTTTCCCATAGTCATAGGATATGAAGAGAGCTGACGATGAGTTCACTCCTTTGTTCCTGGGACTCGAATCCCTTGCTAAGCAGATGATGACGTTAGACCCCTCACCAACCCAGTGCACCATTAGTTGTTGGTGACTGTCGTTCAGGTGTGTCGTCTGTTGACAAAATGTATTGTTAACATAAATAAAGTCACATAGGTACATTTGATATATCGGACATGGAGAGACTCAAAATTACGTCAGTTGACAAAATATAAGGAATTAACATAAATTAACACACATGGAACAAAAGACACACACATGTCGCCGTCCTTCCCTGGTCACTTGACTGGACCGGTACTACAGATCATTACAGTTTTTATGATTACTGTCTTGTATAAATCATAGCATGATGGTTACATCTCCCATTTCTCCTTCATATTTTAAATCCAATAACTTCTTCCGATGATATGCTAATCTTGGTGCACATAAATAATGGTTTTGTAAACTTTATAGCATAAGTATTAATATTGCAATGTTATCTATCCTTATATTAAATAAAGTGAAATTTATGTTAAGATGGGCTGGCATAACACCATGACTTCTCTATGGATAATTAATACATGGAGAATTAAATTAAATTGTAAACTAAATAAAATTAATTCTATAATTATTAGTTTAAAATTTAAAAAACAACAGTAATGGCTATTCATTTTTTTTATTTATTTAGTTGCTATGGAGGTGATACTTAATTTTAAACGAATGTAGCTAGCTTCTTTTTTTATTCCTATATATAATTAATTGAAACAATTAATTACATCAATTGCAACTAATTGTTTCAATTGAATATTTTAAAGTTGTCTATTATAATAATGATTATGTTGACTATTTGCACAATCAAAATTGTTTGTTTTCTTGTTACTTAATTTTTAGATCACAATTCATAAACTTAGCTTTTGTGTTAAACTATTTTTTAATCACTCATGACAATGGGAAATGTAAACTAGTTAAATATGACACCCTGTATTAATTCATTTTATGATATAATTTTTACGAATTTTTTGTTCTCTCAATTGAAACATTTTTAATTTTAAAGTAAATGCACTAAACTATTATAAATAAGCATATACACTAGTGAATATTCAAAAAATATATACATATATAATTATACAAACAGATAAGATAAGAAAAAATAAACATTTATAACATTGTACTTTATTTATTTTTATTTATAGCAAGTCATTAGTAATTTGCATTCTAGCTAGTCATTTTGTCCAAATTTAAATAGTCATTGAGAAAATGCCCTTCGTTAACAAAACGATGTCTTGTCAGGCTCAACATAAGACGTCATAACGTGATAAAAATAGTAGAAAGTGCGCGAAGTAAACGGTAAACATGAGTTTAAATAAAAATACAATACATCGCGATCGCATCATACGGGCGACCGGAGATACGCATCAAAACTACAAAGAAAATAAATTGAATTTAATAAGGAAACAGCACTTACCCATGCACTAATATTTTTCTGCAACGCAGGCGTAGGTAAAATAGGCGCATCTCGTTTTTTCCTTTCTAAATTTAAACCCTCTTTTTCTGACTTAGTGTTTATTGTTATGACTTTCGGCGTATTATCCGGCTCATCTGCCACGTACAACGTATTTCCTGGAGTACCATAACTCCGCAAGCCCAAAACACACGATATTATGTATACTATCGCAATAAAACCGATTCGAAGTGCTGATGCCGCAAACATTTTGTCATTACTGCGATTTTAAATCCATCCGATCACAAACACGAATTGAATAAAACTGGTTCAACTGAAAAACAACAATGACTTTGTGATAGGCATGACATGACAATCGATCGATGTGACAATTTGACCACAGACTATGCATAATTTCTATTTCGTATGGCTGCGATCGATTATTCGACAAATCGATTATTTAAACTCAAAATATCGATATTAATTGCTACAAAGTACAAACCATTGGATCGACCTAATAAATCGTACCAGGTAATCTGATAACGATATTCATGAGTTACAACGTAATAACGTTAGGGACCGAAGGTAGATTTTTGACGAAGCGAAAACCGATTA
Source organism: Cecropterus toxeus (assembly GCA_018249875.1). Lineage (NCBI taxonomy): Eukaryota > Metazoa > Arthropoda > Insecta > Lepidoptera > Hesperiidae > Cecropterus > Cecropterus toxeus. The sequence goes on along the minus strand of DWNE01003099.1, from coordinate 6,693 downwards.
TTCGGTGAAGCCGAACGTTCAAAAGTAGTAAGTTCAGATGTAAATTGATTAAAAGTTAATGTTATAACTATTTGAAAACTTTCAAAACGTTTACGTTAACTATATATAAATAACTCCTAGAATTGATTACATTTACTTTGCAACTAGCCAAAAATGACAACATTTCGAATTGTTGTGAATTTCAAACATAACTAGCTGTGCTAGCCGACAGCGGGTGTGCATTTAATTTAGCACTTCGCCAACTTCATCGTGGGGCATGACCCCACGATGAAGTTGGCGAAGTGCTAAATTAAGTGCTAATTAAAGTAAATTAAATTCATATGCGTATATATAATGTACTCTGTGCATTCATTACAGTTCGTTAAATTTTGGCGCTTGTTAGAAAAAGAAAACCTTCAGTTACGGTCCGTTTTAGGCGAAACCGAAGAATTAGGCAAAGGTATTTTTTTTACAAAATGAGGGCGAAGTGGCCATACACTAAAGTTAGGTTGTTGAACTTGTCGTTAGTAACGATCCTTTTGATTGTTATTCTGATATTGAAACTTATATCGGCTATTAAGTAATAGAACTATCGAAGTCGATAGTATCGAAAGTTTTAAGTATTTGAATATAATAAATACCATCAATTAATTTGGACTCTCAATAGTATTCCTATGTTATCGATAGTATAGAGTTATAGACTATCGAATGAAACATCGATATCATATCGAGTCTTGCTATCGATATTAGATTATTGAGCTAACGTAGATACTAAAAATTGTAAAAAACAAAGTTGTAAATTGAAACGAATAAAAATGTGTTCACTATAGGGCCAGTTTCAAAATTTATCTACGTCACGTTTGGGAGTACAGCTCAGTTCAGTAAGGATAGGATGATGTCATGAAGGCCATTATACGCTATTGATAAACTCTACAATATCAGTAGTCTCGATTGTTTTTATTTATATAATAATAGCAACAACCCAGAATGTAATCCACATGATGGTAAATAGTCACTACCACCCATGGTAATCAGTTAGTAAAATACTTGGTATAGAGAACAAGGATTAAAAAAAATTAAACTTCACAAAACCGTTTTATATTCTTTTTATTATTACACATAATTACAGGACAATCACCATCTGCTTGGCTTGCTGCTTGGCCTTGAGGCGGACTTGCGCGGCAATTCTGTCCAGATCACGTCTCCCTTGTAAGGTGAGGATGCGGCCACCATCGGGGACCTTCTCAACCAGCTTGAGAGCTTCCAGAGCCTGAAGAGCCTTGCGGGCGATGCTGCCTGATGATCTAAAAAAATATAACAATTATAATATATAAAAAAAATAAGTGATACAATAAAGTTATAATGTAGTTAAATTTAAGTTTTCGGTAAACCAATGATATAAGTTAAAAAAAAACTTAAAAGTACATTATTGTGTTAAAACCAACTTCTCTACATTCTACTGCTCTACCCACATCCAGCCCCGGATCTAGGTGGGGGAGAGGAGAGGGTGCAAGCCGGGGCCTATGCCCCAGGCGGCAAATTCAAACCATGCAAATGAATGCGCAACTCATCACTGATTAAACTTAGACCGTACACGTTGACATGTATACGTTTTAAATGACCACCAATTATTGGACATTCACACGACAGTGTAAAATATATAACAATATTACAATATGGTATATTGATAGAAAAACTATTATAACCATATCCATATTCAATAGGAACAATACAATTTTCTCTATTTCATACATAAAATATATCTATGAGATAGAGAAAAATATATTGTTATACTAATATAGAACTTGGTCAGAAAAAAAAACCTTTAACCTTTAATATACCAATAAAAATTCAGCAGTTATTAGGCTCATTAGGAGTGACATGGAACTACTGTAGTTAAATTGCAATAAAACTCAACTGATTATAGTCAATGTAACTAAATGTAGATATAAAAATAAAAAAAAAATCGATCACATTTAGTAATGAATGTTTGCTCAAATATACAAATACAGTGTAAACTTAATTTAAGGCCACAAAATTTTACATAAATTGCTGGTTTATTTTGTTGTGCATACAATGTACACTTTCACAAATAAATCATGACCATTAAATAACATCATTATTTAGCGAACAGTAATTTCGTCATTATTTGGCAATAAACTTTCTACACTCATAGACGCTTGAAACTACTTTCTAAGTGACCAAAATTGATAAGAGATGCAGCTGTGTAGCGCTTTGTTTCCTTTTTCTTTTAGAGCTTGTTGTTATTGTCTTTATATTATTGTTATTTATATTCTTTAAGTAGCTCACAATCTTTTAAACTGGTAACATGATGAATTTCTGTTTAAACAATATTGTTTTACAAGTAGATAGTAGTAAAATTATTATGTTTTTTTTTTCTATAACCATTTAACAACAACTATTAGTGCAGTCCTAAAGTGCACTTCCTTAAGTGTCTCTAATTCTTTTTTGTTTTTATGAGAATTAATTAGCATAGGAGCAGGCAGTCCACTAACAGTAAGTTGTCACAGTCATGGACATCTGTATGAAACTTTATAAAGAAACGGGATTCTATCTGGAGTCTGAAACCTAAACACGAGAACTGCTTTATGCTAAGAATAGGTATGGCAGTTACTTCCATACTTAGGTATGCACCATACTTGTACCACACACGAAATTTAGAATGATCACTGTATATAACATTCGTACTGCTGGTTGCAGGTCTCTTTTTCACAACTAGAAGAAGCTTTAAGCACTATGTTCCTTACTTTGGAAAAGACAAAATGCTCTTTTATAACAACCTACATAGATCTTCTTTCATAATAATAATAAAATTTTAATAAAAGCAATAATAACCTGCAGAAGTGGGAGGGTGTTACACCATTACGTTTGCGACCACCAAAGATTTTGGTGACCGTCTTGACTCCAACTGGGGAGCGGATGTAGATATGTCTAAGGACAGCGGCACATCGCACGTAGAACCAGTCAGGGTCATAGGGAGCCAGCTCCTTGAAACGGCCAGTCTTCACCAGGTCCATGTGTTCAGGCACCTTAACTTTGCCAATCCTGGAAAAAAAATGAAAAATGAGGAATAAATTAATCTGAAATCATATTTCATACTTTTTTTATCACATTTATGTAGCAAAGGAACATACAATCCATCTGATGGTAAGTGGTGCCATTGTAAATCACTTTTTATAGAACAGGGGTTCTATCTGAAGTCAATCACAGATGCATTGTTACTCCCTAGGACTAAGATGGTCCTCGGGAGGACTAAGATATGTAAGTGAGCCAGACACAACATACAAAAGAAAGTCATGCTATCACTTATGGTACGTTTTTCTTTACAGTAGATATGCTTTTATTATAATATTTAAGAAATCGTAGTAATTCACTATAAATTTTAATGCATTGAGTCATACCTAAATTTAGTTGACAAAAATACTTACTTTTTCAAGTGAGCTGCTACGGTCTTGACGACCTTGTCTTGTTCGACATCTTTAAGCGTGACGGAACGCATCTGAAGAGAAAACATAATATGTTTATGATATTTGTACAATTCATGTTAAAGGCAGACAGAGGAATAATGGTCTATAATGATTACTCTATATGCTTTTAGATTGTTGTAACAGTATATGAGGATGACAAAGTTAATTAAAAATAAGAGTTATAATCGAACAAAAATTGATATTTAAAACAAATCATTTCAAAATATTATTGGGTGAAACAAGTTTTAGTTTATACGAGTTGTTTCTGGATCATTGCAGTGTTATATGAGTACATTTTCAAATTATTTATTGATCTCTTTGGTCAAACCATAGTTATGTTTAAACTTATCAACTTAATTAGAAATATGGTAGCGCGCTTTCATATCAAAGCGAGCAAGTTCTTTTTATATGTCTATCAAATTACGTCTATGAAGCCCAGACACACGAAAATGTACAGAACATTTCAAAGTAATAATCTTATGATTTACTAATTAAAAAAATTATCAAATATGTTCAGTTTACTATCAAACAGGAATAAACGAGTTGAAAAGCTAGGTTATGTCAGAAAGTACAATGTTTCCAAATATAAAACAGATACAATCGTCTGATTTCTCATATAAAATGATAAGCGTACGTTTCTATTGGGCAAAAGAAACTGTTAAAGTAAAAAATACATCGAGAAATCTTAAATAAACGCATCTTGTCAGTTTGGCTTTGGGTTATTGTTAGCCATGCCTAGTTTTGCCTACTTTCATGTCCTAAGCACCTCATAAATTATCGTATAACACGTAAATGTTACCTTGGTGAAGAATTTATCACTAAAATTACACTTATGACAACAATAAATTCACATTAAACTCGAAAAAACCATGTGGCTCACTACGAAACCCACCTTGCCTTGTGTTGGCAACCGGAAGAAAGAAAGAGAAAGAAGAATATATAGTTTTTCGTTTCATCATTTTATTGGTTATGCAAAGTAATTTATGTTACACAGCCATGAAGTATTTAATTATTAATTATCAAAATATACTTTAAAATATTTAATTTAAAATTAAATATTGAATTTTAGAAATTGAATAAATTCATGTTGTGTATGATTATGTCAAATTCATTTATTTCATAATAATAGTCTTTTGGATTCGTTGTGATTGGTTACAAAAATAATTCAATCATAATTAGTTCTAAGCTGCAAGTTATCATTTATGATCATATTTTTGGAACTACAGGTTGGATAATTATGTAACGTATTAAATTATTTTGTGTAATTCTCCTTGATAGCAAATAGATTTAATGTATTTAAAATATTACTACGGTTAATATTTCCTACCATTCTATTTTTTTTACAAGGGGACGATCATAAATATAATTGTAAAACTAAATAAGTATATATTATAATCAGACAAAAAGGTTTATTTGTTATTGTGTATAAAAATAATGTTATATTGGCCGTTGTCCATAAAAAGTCATGGCAACGTATTTTACCGCGGTAATGAGAACTATTAGTTGACCATAGACCAAATGTTTTGATTGACACAGTGCTGCGAGATTTTATCTGTCAAAAAGTCAGAAAATGGCCGCGAAACAGAATACCATTGCAAATGAAGGTATAATTTTTTTGCAAATATTTGTGAAAAATCTCAAACAGTTACTAAGCAATGCGTTCTTTACACTGTGTTAAATATGTTATATTAATTTGTTATACTGTGAACGCGACTATGAAGATTAACGCCTCTACAAACTCCTACGATGTTATTTCAGGTCAAACAAACGATGATATTCCTCTGACATCCTTAGAAGAAAGCCTTCTCAGCTTGGAGAAGCTCGACCGAGCTTCCCCGGAGTTATGGCCAGAACAGAGTGAGTATAACAATTTCATTAAAATGTGCATAGAAGAATAGTGTAGTGAATTGGTATTAATTTTCAAAAATCGCGCGATTTCGGTTTAAGTTCTAATGTTGTCATTCCGTCGTCCATTACGCATTATGGTTACAGCATTTCGGTTATTAACGACTGCATTTTGAACGTTTTGAAATGGCTGATGTTAATGGTAATTTTTCGAATGACGAGAGTTCACGGTGTTCTAACGATGATTTTGCAGTACCCGGTGTCTCGGAGTTCTCGAACATGCAGCCTGGTAACCAGTCGCCCCCTGCGTGGAATAAGGGTCTTACGAAGGAAGACTATAACTATATGCAAAGTAAGTGATTTGATTGTTATGGGATTCCAATAAGAATTTAAATTGTGTATTTTATTAGAACGTATTTATTGAGAATTTCTAAAAGCTTTTCTTGCATGACATATTGTTAGTTTAAGGGATATAATTAGACTGTAAAGTTAAAATTGAAATCTCAAGCTATAGTGGAAGAATTCAATTATCGAAATTCTTAACATAGTATATTCAGTATGGTTCTTCATTAGTGAGCTAAATTCCTGTAAAAAATGCATTTGTACGGTATAACTTTGGATCAAGTTCAATTAACAGTAGTTCTGTTCTTTGTCTCAAACTTTTTGTGTTTTATTTGCTATTACTACAATTTACAACACTTTAAATTAAATTAAAATTTAGAGGTGAAGAAAGAGGCGGAGAGTAGTATAAAATTATTAAAATTAGAATATGGCATTACTTGTTTATTTGCTTTTATATATGTAGCATCAGATTTTCTCGTTTACAATGTTGATGCTAGTAAGAAATTGCATGTCAATTTAAGGTGATTGTGTGTGGTGGGCACTTTAGTCCAAATATATCCAAAATTATACATCTAAGTTTGACCTGCGTGGCAGGGTGCTTACCATACCGGTCTGACATGCAGTGGTTCCCAGGTTCGATCCCCGGTCAGACAGGCATCTGAATGATGAATTTAGATTTCTGTTCTGGGTCTAGGTGTTTCATCATCATCATTCATCTCTGTGCATGTCCATGTCACCTACGACACAGGTGAAAATCCTATTGTGGGGCTATGAGTGTAGAAATCATTATAAGTTGTATTATATTCTCAAAGTATTTTTGTATTTTCATGAGGTGTATATTATCAATGTTTTTAATGTTTAATTTGACGACCCGTGTGGCCGAGCGGTTACCATACCGATCTAACGCGCAGTGGGTCTCGGGTTCGATTCCCGGCCAGACAAACATCTGAATGATGAGTTAAGATTTCTGTTCTGGGTCTGGATGTTTGTGTATTTGTCTTTGTGTGTCCATGGCACCCACGACACAGGAGAAAATCCT
>DWNE01003098.1:0-17364 GCA_018249875.1 Cecropterus toxeus | reverse complement strand
CACAGATGCGTTGCTACTCCCGAGGATTAAGATGGTCGCCTCATATATATGTCAGCCGGCAACTAAACTCTTCCAAACGCAAAAACTGCTTCACGCTAAAAAATACGATAAAAACGCTCCCCGGACAAACTACATTGGTTCTACCACCTGCCCATGCCATATCTCCTTGCTTTTCCAATACCGGTTTGACCCGCAGTGGATTCCGGGTTCGATCCGCCCAAATACACATCTGAATGATGAGTTTAGATTCTGTCCTGAGTCTGGGTGTTTGTGTATTCGTCTTGGTGTGTCCATGGTACCCACGACACAGGAGAAAATCCCAATGTGGGGCTATGAGTGTAGAAGCGTTATAAATTTTTAAATTTTTGTCTCTGTCGCCTCCCATTCAATTATTATTAGTCGAATTAATGACTATAATGTTAATGAATTCATAAATGCTTGTTGATGTGGGACATCTTTCCTCAACTTGTAAATAGATGGCGACTCTAGTATTTCTCAATCACGCTAACGATTTTTTTAATATGCTTTATACATATATAAAGGCTATAATTATGAATATCTGTTGAAACTTATTAATAGGCAGAACCGACATTATCTAAAACGTAAGTCACACGTGCCTACAACAAGCTTATAGGCACAAGTCGTCACTTGTGCCCATAAGTTTGTTGTAGGCATAATGCTTATATCGTCATATAAACATTATTCATAGGCAGTTTTGACGTCGGCTAATCGCAAAGTGATTCGTACTTAATTCAAAACTGCGGTCTCGCGCCAGCTCATGGTTCATTAAACAAACTAATGTCACCAACATACACATTATAATATATTACGCATAACTCCAAAATAAGTGACCAAATTGAATCTTAGAAAGGACAAGTTAACATTAATATTCAGTGGCATACTTATTTGTACTACGGCTTTAGGTCTGTTAGTCAGTAGTCATTAAAACCACCAAATAAGCAATACGACTTTTTTACTTATTTATTTATTTAGGTTTTTGCCGCGGCGCTGCGTGCTGTTTCAATACCTTTTACTTAAGATTTTTTATATTGTAGTGGCAAACTAAAAATAATTCAGCACCATAGTCCACGGACTACTGCACAAGTTGATTGCGCGCCCTTTCGCGGTATACCTACTGCAGCGCACGCAGAATATATATTGAAAAATATAAAACTATTTACGTAATTTGTTGTTTTTTTTTCTTTTTGTTTTCAATACCTTAGAATAATTTTAGATGTTTGTTTTGTTATATATCTTTTTAATTTATCCTTTTCATTGTTTTTACTCGTATTATTTATTTTACTTGTTACTATTACCTTTCCTTTATTATCTGTGAAATGTGTTGTTATATCAAGAATAAAAATGTTTTCTTTCTTTCTTTTGTTCAAAGGAGCATGCAGTTCTACCGATGGTGAGTAGCTCTTGCTGCCCACGGAAAGTCAATTTATACTTCTATACTAATACTATAAAGGTCTAACAACTTTGGTTCTACCACCTTTTGAACCCTTTAGCACTCTTTAATATTTTAATGTTTATATAATGCTTGAGTTTGTAGGCAAGGTTACCTAAATGATAGCATATGACCTAGTCTAGCTAAGTATTTACTTTATAGAATGTTAGGTATACTCACGCTAACACCGAAAAATCAACTTAAATAAAACTCGCTTTAGTTACAATCTTATAAAATTTGACTTGTAGTTGATGAAATAATTCAGGAAATAATTGACGTTTAGGAAATAAATTAACACTAACAATTCAACAATAACAATAATATTGAACACCAGTATTAAGTACCTACTTCTAACTAATTTATTGAACATCGTTTACAAGTTTAATAACACCTTTGAATCACACAACCATAAACGGATTGAGTATTAATATCACATATATAAACCACAAAAATTCAATCATAAACCAATTCTTTGAAACGTTACAGCCTTACAATTTCCTCGTGAATACCATTATTGTTATCTTCTTGGAAATCTATGATGACAACGCGTCAATTGTCGCCAAAACGGGTGTCGACAGCCGAAGTGTGCCGAATATAGCCGAGCCGAATCAAACATGGCCGCACGCATTCCGATGGCATCTAATAACCTCAAAATCGAATGCAAAATGTTGTATTGAAATGACGCCGCTTCACTTAGCATTCCGACATGCCATAACAGAGTACGCATTTTCATTTGGGGCTATTGTCTTGGCAGATATTAGTATTGATTTCAATAAATAAATTAATCGTATGCCATCGCCAATAGCATCGGTTTGGCACGAGTCACGGGACAGCCGGTGAATCGATAACGATTCTACTGGTATGGTTATAGGCTTATTCGTTTTAACTTGACTCATGTACGTGAGCTAGGGCAATAACTTCTATGCAATTTTTATTGTAAACGCTTTTTCATTCCAATCTGGTTGCGAACGTAAATGGGGCTTTGATGCTAAGGGCTTTTTACATTAGCGTTTTCCAGCTAAAGTAAGTTTGATGAATGTAGACGCAGCGCAGATGTCGTTCGCAATCTACGTTTTGGTGAATTTAAGCCAAAATGGATTCAGACAAGGAAACGCTATTGTTGGGTTTGCTGATGAAAAGTTATTCAAAAAAGAAAAAAAAAGTTTTTGAATCCATTATTTGTATGTGATGTTTTAAGTGATTATTTTGAGCTAATATATAAAATTAACTCCAAATAGCTAAGTTTACGAGATAGCTGAACTTATATTTGATAAATTTTCGTAAATATTTTCTACTATTCAACGATTTAACGTTTCTAGAGTGGCAGCATTTTCGCTACACATACCTATGTCCTTAAAAAAACGCTTTCTACACTCATAGCCCCACACTAGGATTTTATTCCTGTGTCGCAGGTACCATGGGTACACGAAGACGAACACACAAACACCCAGACCCAGAACAGAATCAAAATCAACATTCAGATGTTTGTCTGGCCGGGGATCGGATCCAGAACCCACTGCGTGTCAGAAAGATATGGTGACTGCTCCGCCACGCGGATCACCTAAACGCCTGCGGCAGAAAATCGAGTGTAAATGATCTCTAAGAGCTACGTCAACGATACTTAGTGCCTACATTGAATAATTCCGCGCTTGTTTGTATAAAAAGGTTTCATTACGAGTAAAATATCGACAGTTCGACAAAATAAATAGCCAAGTTTTTGTATTCAAGCTATACTTATGATAAAATTGTATGCGTCGGCTATAAATTAAATCGTTAGCCATATCAATATGTTTTGAATGCTGGTAACCAAAATATTCTGCATTTGCATTAAAAAATTAATACATCTCCACTTCTCTACTAAAATTACAAATGCGACTACAAGTTTGTTACGATTTCACGGCAAAACTGCTTAATCGATTATCATGAAACTTTGTACACATATTCTTAGAAATATTAGAAAAAATATGGGATACTTTTAATTAAAACAATTAAAAAATTGGCAAACATAATTGTTTTTTTTTTTTCAATAAACCCCTTTGACGAACTGAAGTTCCCTGACGTACAATGAAAAAAAAAGATCTAGGATTGATTACAGATGTTTGCCAGGTGGTAGAACCAATGTAGTTTGACTGGTGAAGTACCACCGCCACACCTATTTCTAGCGTGAAGCAGTTATTGCGTGAGGAGGAAGAGTGTGGTTGCCGGCTCACTTTTATATGAGGCGACTATCTCAGTCCTCGGGAGTAGCAACGCATCTGTGATAGACCTCATATATAACCCCTGTTCTATATGAAGTTGCTTACAAATGTCCATGGGCGGCAATAACCACTTACCATCAGGCGGGCTGCTTGCTCGTTTGCTACTTCATATTTATAAAAAAAAAAGTTTATATAACTACGTATTTTTATTGGAACACCTAGAAAAACTGGATAAAACATAGGACCGTGTTAACCTTCAATAAAAAAACAGACAACCATTAATTATTTATTTAATATCAATATCTACAATAGCATATTGCTGGAAATTAAATACATTCCGTGTATTTCGGAGCTTTGTTTTTGAAGAGGAGCCCTGTGTCATTTTCGGAGTAACCCTCAGCGTGGATGAAGTCTGGGTGGCTGTGGATGATCTGAAAAAAGATAAATTAAAGGTACTAGAACTCTTGGTAGTGAAGATGAAGCAGCATCATCGTCAAAAATATCGCACTTGGCCGATTTTCATAGTAATAGCTATCGAACATCAAGTCCATCTGATGGTAAATGGAAAGATCGGATTAACGGCTTGTCTTAGCCACAGTTGCGTTGTTTTTCCTGAGGATATAATTATATAACGCCTCGGATGTATATCTCGGGAAAGAAGAGAAAGGCAAAATAGCCAGGGGGTAGGACATCAGAAGTGGTAACTACGGGAATATTTTATTGGTTTAGAAATTGTAGCAATTACAGTATATGATAATATTGTGAGCTAGGACGGCTTGTCGGGAAAGATGAGGCCGAAGCTGTAATGGCCGGAGCCGGAAGGCCGAACATCAGAAGTGGTAGTAAGGGAATATCTTCTCGATTCGGAAATTATAGCATTTACAGCTAATTGATAGGAAAAAGGGCTAGGACGGCCTGTTGAAACAGACAGAGGTCCGTGCCCCCGAGACTCATCCAAATCAAATTTTATAGCAATAGCAGGTAAATGGGGCGATCATTAGATGTCCGACGCACGTGCGTACTTGTGACGTCATATGTTTATAATCACTAGGCAGATGTCGCCGACATATATGTTTCACAAGTTTATATATAACCCCTATATATATTTAACCTATACTCCATACCTATAGCTCATATATATTTAACCCCCTTAGGGATTAAATTTCTAAAAATGATTCCTTATCGCTCACTTACATCATAAAAGGATCCCCTGTACCAAACTTCAAGGTTCTAGGTACAGTCGTTTTGGCTGTACGTTTATATATGTCAGTGAGTCGGAATTGTCTTTTATAGATATAGATGTCACTCATTTTCATTACATCAACAATATTTCTAAACATTGACAATTTTGTATGATTCCGGCTCTGCTTCTCCACACTAACCTTGTCACGCTCGTAGCTGTCCTCGGCGCTTGTGAGCAGCTCCGGCACATCCAGCCTCGGTATGTTGAACAGGTTCATCATGAGATGTTTGTTGTTGGTGTACATCATGCGCTGGTCGGCCCACTCCACCTCGCGGGGTAAACGCCAGTCCTTCATCTTGGGGTCCTCTCGTTCCGTGTATTTGTCGAAGTTGAGGCGCTCGATGTCTTCTACCACCTGCGAAAAAGAAATTATATTCGTTGTCGATTAGAAATGAATTATCGCATGCTCTGGAGCTATTGCTCCTATAAAGACAAATACTAAAAACAGAATAAACATAAACGCTTCCTACACTCATAGCCCCACAGTTGGGTTTTCTACTGTGTCGTGGGTGCCAAGGACACACAGAGACGAATACATAAACACCCAGACCCAGAACAGAAATACAGACTAAACTCATCATTCACATTTCTGTCTGGCCGGGATCGATCTCGGAACACACTGCGTCTCAGACCGGTATGGTGACCGCTCCGCCACGCGGGTCGTCACATTATATATTTATGTGTCCATACAACAAGCGTGATTTTTTCCAGTTTTTTATAGACAATGTTTGGAAACCTTCGTGCGCGAGTCTGACTCGCACTTTAGCGGGTTTTTTTTTACCTTTACCCCAGAAATATAACATTGATCCCCAGTGCCATAATACGAAACGGCTTAAAACATAACAATGGTATATGACACCCAGCCTCGAATCTTCAATTACTTTTAAGCAGGGCAAAAACCTAAAAATGCCGCCCCTGCCCACTTGAATTTATTCCGAATCATTTCAGCCATCACAAGTGCAATAATTGGTGGTAATTTAAAACGTATATGTCTCAAGAGTTGCACTTCCTACTGACTCTGACCTGACCTGACACTGACCGAAATGGTTAAAGTTAAATCAATGATGAGTTGCGCATTCGTTTGCATGAAATGAATTTGCCGCCCCCTGAACTTGCCGCCCGTGGCATATGCCCGGCTTTTCCCCTCCTCTAGAATCGGGGCTGATGTCACCCTTGCCACATAGTACCATCCATCACTTACCACTTCAACATCGCCACCTCCGGTCCAGTCGTACACCAGCAGTTCTGCATGGGTGGCAATGTCCCGGAGATACTTGTTCTTGTACTGCCTCTCCATCTCCGTGAGGAAGCCGTTCGTCAGAGCCTTGCCTTGGATCTCGTGGGGCAGAGCGCGTCTCTTGACCGCATCTGTCACCTACAATTGTAAGAAACCAATTGAGAGATCCCCCTGATCAGGTGTACTGATGACCTATAGAAGACAGGGGAACTGATGGATTTAGAAGGCACATAACCGGTTGTAATGGCAGCAATGGACATCGGCATTTATGGAGGGGATTTGTCCAGCAGTGGACCTCGAAAAGGCTGATGGATGGATGAATGGACCCCTGTCCCTCCCCTCTATGAACATCCGTAATGTACAAGTCGACCCCACCCTCTCTATTTTTCACATACTAATTTATAAATATGGATTCAATCAATTTTGTTAATAAAACGTGAGATTTATTTTAGTTAATGGGGATCTCTTACCTTCTGGTCTCGTATATGCTACAGCTAAGTCCATCAATACCTAATTTTGATTTATATTGTAAGAATATTCACATATTATTTGTAGGTGTTCATAAAACTAAAAATCTATAATTACCTGCTTTACTGGGACATCAAGGTAGATGACCAAGTGCGGACGCATAAGCTCTTCAATGGTATTATTCCGAAGTTCATAGTACACAGATTTGATGCCCTTGCTGATGAACTTCTGTGACACCATCGCTTCTAGGAACACAAAGTCGGAATACGGGCTCCTTTCAAGAACCACACCTTGTCCAGTGTTGAACAGATGAGCCAAAGCATCAATGTACTGGCCGTACCTCGCCATATACATCATGATCTGGAAGTTACCAGCTAGACGATGGTCTGGCGTGCGATTGAAGTTCACGTGGTCGAACGTGCGCGTGTCTTCAGGCACTTGATCGTCGAACATTCGTAAATCCTTGCCATTGGGTCTGACGTAGTGGATGTCCATCGTGGCTTCTGGAAAGTGCTTCATACCCAGATCCTCGGCGAGAACCTTCGCGAACTCCGTCTTTCCGGCCGCTACAGGCCCTTCAACCACTAACACTTTGGTGTTTTCGTCAAAGCGGTGTGTGGTGCGGTCGAAGAGGCTTCGACGCCATGTATAATCGTTGTTTACATAATCAAACGGAGCTGGTTTCAGCGGGCGGGGAAGCGTCTCGCGGAGGCTCTTGCCACTGATATTCCTGTGGTGCACGAAGGTACAACCAGCGATCTTGCCTCCCTGTGGTGAGCTTAGCACCTTAATAAATGTTGTTCGGATTATTGTAGCCATTTTTGCTCAACCTACAACGAAACATTGGTATTATTATCTGATTTATGAGTGAGTTCGCTGGGCTATAAAAGGATTAAAACTTACCTATTTTCAATTCATAATAACAAAAATTGTCTGAAGATGTGACATAACATCTCCATCGACCATTATTTTTTTAGAATGCGTTCCGATACTGTAATGTTCTACTGAATTTTACTCTTGTTATTTATGTTTTTAATCATTTTAATATTTTTAATAAATGTGGACCTTAATTATTATTGCTATAAAATCAAATTCATGTTTTAAGATTAGTTGATTTTGAAAGACATTATTTTCGAACACATAAAACTGAACGCAACCAATTGAGTACAGTATTTATTTTAAATTGAAAACGGAATAATCAGAAAGGCTTTTATTTTTTACATAGGAACATTCAATCTTAATTTAATTATTTTTGTCTATTTGTGGTCTGTTGGTTATAGAATTGAAAAAGTGGCTCGAAAAATTGATAAAGTTACGTAAAAAGCGCCAAGCTAAAGCCGTAAAAACAATCCGAGTTAATTGTCACTGTCAATGTGAAGTATAAGTTCTTTTTAGTCCGTGGTTCGTATTTTGGTGGACCATGTGAGATTATTTAACCAAAATATTAGCCTATCCAAGAGTTTGTCGCCTTGTATTTAGTAAATAGAAACAAAACCCTCAAAATGGAGACAGAAAACATCAACGTGGAGGAGTTTTTACCCGCCAAAAACCCTATAAAGTTGAAAAATGTAAAACGAAGAGCCGTATCAGAATCTGGCGAGGGAATGGAGGTGGAAGAACACAATGGCATTCAGGGTACAGCAAAACACGCGAGATCCAGATCAAAGAGGCCGAAGAAAGCAGCGGAACCCAATGAAAGTAAAGTGAATATGAGAAAAGTTGCAGTCCCTGCGCACAGGTAACCTATAAACAAACTTAGTAAATAGTAACCATATAAATTCTGTCATGTTAATTTTTTTTGAGACGACGATATCGACGTTGAAATTGTAAGTGGTCGCTGCTGCCCATGGCCACCTATAGACAATGCTACATGGTTTAACTTTATTTATGATGATCCATATTGCTTTTATGAAGCAAAAACAGATGTGGCAATGGTTCCCCATAGCCAAACATCAAAGGCAAAAATAAATAAAATTTATGTAAAATATTATAGTGTATGAGAAGTTATTTTTATCTGAGTGCGTCGGAAGGAGGATAATGTTTTTTGAGTGTAAGTATGTCCATTTCTTTGGCACGGGCAAAAATGGCACCTGGAAATAGGTGAAAAAGCGAAATAAACATGAAATTTTACAACAATTTGGGTATCAAATGAAAGCTAGCGAATAGACCAGTCTTCTGAAAATGTATATATTGTAATACTTTTACTTGTCTATTTTGACAAAACTCCTATAAGCACTAAACTAAATATATAACATTAGGAACAAAATTTCGTTTTTATCCGTCAGTTTTTTCGTTTTAATGTTTTTAACGATGTTGTTAAATTGATTGCTACATTGTCTGTGCATTATTGTAGATATACACCGCTAAAGGAGAACTGGCTGAAAATCTTCACGCCAATAGTTGAACACCTGTTACTTCAAGTGAGATTCAACACAAAGACACGCAATGTGGAAATAAGAGTCGGACCTGAGACAAAGGACATTGCTAATTTGCAAAAGGCTGCAGATTTTGTGAAGGTAATTATCTATACTATTGTAAAGCCAAAGAGTTTGTTTGGTTGAACGAGCTAATCTCAGGAACTACTGGTTAGAATTGAAAAAAAATTTTTTGTGTTGAATAGTAAAATCATGGAAGGCTTTAGGCTGTTTATCTTCACAATATGTTTATTTGTTTTTTTATTAAATTGTTCTCTAATAAAAGCAGGTGAAACTGCATGGCACAGCTAATTACTTATGTGGGGCCATCCATAAGAAAGAAAGAAAGAGAAAGAAAGAACCTTATTATTAATACATTGCACATACTTAACAAGGGACAAAAAACGAATAATGATACAATAGTTAACTAAATAAATTACAACATATTCCATGTTTGTATTAATCACGTAAGCTTCGAAAGAGGGGCAAGGGGACCATAAAAAACATGAAATATCACATGTATTTATTATTTGATAAATGTGAGATTACTAAACTGAAATGTTACGTTTATTATTTTAATGTCAAGCAAAAACAACCTGCCACTTTTGTTTATCTCTAGACAATATTATTGTAGACTTTCATTGGTTAGATGAACCTTATACCTGTATTTCATAAATATTAAAAAAAAATAAGATTCTTTGTTGGTACTAAAACATACACATGATATGTGGAGGGGAATAATGTGGGGAGGGGAGTAGTCTTAAATTGAACCATTTCTTGGTTGCATTCGGTAAAAATTTGTTGTTACAATTCTAAAATTGTTCACAGGCATTCATATACGGATTTGACGTGGAGGACGCCCTAGCCTTGTTAAGACTGGATGACCTTTTTGTAGAATCATTTGAAGTTAAGGACGTGAAGACTTTACAAGGCGACCATTTAGGACGTGCCATCGGGCGATTGGCTGGGAAGGCAGGCCGTACGAAATTCACCATAGAGAATGTTACAAAAACCAGAATAGTGTTGGCAGACTCAAAAATACACATCCTCGGCAGTTATCAGAACATTGCCCTGGCAAGACGGGCTATATGCAATCTGATTATGGGATCCCCGCCATCAAAAGTTTATGGCAATTTACGCAATGTTGCTAACAGAGTTGCTGAGAGATTCTAGTGTAAATAAAAGATTTATTTATAAATAATTGTTTTTTTATTTATTCATTCATTTATATACTTTACATATGATAAATACATTTATACAAACCATTCTAATTAAATTTTAAGGAATGCATGTATGTCTGACCATGTAAGACTCAAATTCTACTTGATTGATAGATGTAAATGGGCAGCTACGTACATACATAAGTTCAAACATTGATTTTAAATCTGAGTGGTTCATTTTATTGACTATAGTTCTTAGTCTTCAAGGGAATAGGTACTGTGGAAAGTTTTGTTTGAACAAAGAATAACTCCCTTTTAATTTGATAATAGCTGACTGCCTGTGCTCCTTTAATTTTAATTCAGAGCAGGTATATGTAACATGATTATCAAACTTTTAAACCGTGATTTAAAATCATGTGGCGCCATCTCCTTGAGTTGTAGAAAGTCATTTCACTACGGGTCCTTTTCCTGTCACGGGTTTATGTTATATGTGGTGAATTACGACCTCGTAATCCATTCCTATCCCGTGTGTGTATAGCACGCACGACAGGAGAAGTATTTATACTTGAACGGTACGCATGTGTACACGCTCGACAGGAAAAATATCTAATAGTATATACTAGATCCGTTCGCGATAAACCCGCGTGAAAAGAACGACGTTGGGTACTTTCGCTGGTGATAGCACCCATCATAACCCATTTACAACAATATCTTGTATTTAAAATGCCTTGGAACTCTCGATATAACGAGTCGTGCGTCGTAGCTCAGCGAGGCGAAGCTCCAGGGCTCCGCGGCGCTCCACTCAGCGCAGTATACTGAGTCTTCGTGCTGTTCGTATGATTGAAGCACGCCATCTTCAAGACTGGAATGACGATAAAACTGGTTATTATTTTTAATTTGTATATATAGAATACGACGATGTCAAATAACATGGCGATGAGAACTGAATATTTGATATAAATGTATAATGTGCAAAAAATAGGAGTTGATGATGGGACAGATGGTTATTATTAAATGTTTGTGCAATAAGGAACCAAAATAGTTCCCTGTTCCCTAGAGTCCTAATACCCTGTACCCCAATGTACCAGTTCCCTGTTCCCCAGAATTCTAATTCCCCTGTACCCATAATGTCCCAGTTTCCCTGTTCCCGATACACCAGTCCCATGTACCCCAGTGTCCCCTGAACCGTATTTTCAGTCCTTGTTCACCAGTGTACTCACACCCTGCTGATCCGTTGGCCGTCGTCGTCCCGGCAGACGCTCGCGGCGGCCGTGAGCAGCGCGCGCGCGTCCGAGCTGCCCGTGAGCAGCAGCTGCTCGTGGTACGTGTTGTAGCGGACCGTCCACACCCTGGTACACGAATATCGATATTGGTGCGATATGACAAAAATATCGATATTGATACGGTAGAACATATAAGTGTCGATATCGATACGATATAACAAAAATAGCGATATTGATATGGTATGACACAAAAATATTTACATCGATACAATATCTCACTATAAATATTGGCATCGATACGATGCAAAAAAAATCGATAACATATTTTTATCCATATACTTTCACATATAAAATATTGATACGAAAAATTTATTGGTTACGTAGGGAAATTCACATTATTATTAATTGTCATTCGTTCAAACTATTGTTTGCAAATATATGTACCTAATGTGCAAACACAAGGAATTTTCATTTAAATTATACACGACAATTGGGTAACCTAACCTACTCTCCGATATTTTAGGGTAAAAAATACTAATATTTAGGTTCAAGTTTTTTTATTATAATTGTAACTCACCAATGAGAATGATCAGTTCTGCTGAAGATTGGCTCCTTTCCGTTCCTGTAGTCCCAGATGTTCAGAGCGGCGTCGTCTCCCGCACTTGCCAAGTGGAATTGTCTAAAATTAATAACATTTTATGAAAAAATAATCAACAACAACCAAAGATCTGACGTAAGGTGAAACTTGATCAAATCACACGAGATTTAATTTTCTATTCCACTTTGATCACCCAGGTGATCAAATGCGACTCATTGGTGTCCTTTGATCACTTGAGACATAATCACCTTCAAAAAATATATGATTTCGGTATCTTCAAATTACCTGTACAAAATACGTAAAAATTCTCTAAATTTATTTAAATACTTTTGGTTTGATATGAATAATTGATTATAGACACACAAAGAAACAGACAAAAGTCCAAAAATTATAGAAATGTGTATTTTTACTTTTTTTTACAGCTCAACTACTATTCATTCTATTTTTTATCATTATGGCAAGCTCCTACCATAGTTCGCTGACGTACTATAGAGTAGTAATAAATAGACTCCGTAATTTATCGACGAAAGACAAAGGGTCCAAACCAAAGACAAAGGCACATGGGACATAATCAGATAACACTCTACAAGCCGATCAAGCTAACTGAATGTCAAACGTGACGCGAGTACTGATGACAAAAAAATAGCAATAATGATTTTCTGCGAAATGTAGATTCCAATGAGATGTAAATTATCATAAATTTCTGTTTTAATAAATTATTAAACTTAAACAATGCTTTTTTACTTATTTTGGTTATCATTGAAAAAAAACTAATTAATATAACAAATTTATCTTCATCATTTTTTTTTAATAATTCATAATAGATTAGGAAGTTTAGACGCGAACGGTTCTAGGAAAAGAGGCATGAGGCGGGACCGGGGAGGGAGACCGCATTCCTTCCGTTCGTCTAGTTAGCTTACCTATTGGGGTTGAAGTCTAGATCCCTAGCGAGCTGGGTGTGCGCGTTGTCGATGCTCCACGCCGGCTTGCTGCCGTCTGTCCGTGTGTCGTAGCATTTTATATGCATGTCTTGGAGTACTGCGAACTGGGAACAAAAGTTTTAAGTTACAAAATTCATTTACGAAGAATTTATTACCAGGCTGTCTAACCAGTGTAGTTCGACCGGGGAGGTACCAACGCCACACCTAATTTTAGCGTGAAGCAGTTCTTGCGTTCCGTTGGAAGGGTGTGGTTGCCGGCTCACTTATATATGAAGCGAGCATCATAGCCTTCGGGAGTAGCAACGCATGTGTGATCCACTTCGGATAGGGCCTTGTTATAAATGAAGTTGCTTGAAGATGTTCATAGGTGGCAGAGACCACTTACCATCAGGTGGACTGCATTAAAACACGCTTTCTGCACTCATAGCCCCACACTTGGATTTTCTCCTGTATCGTGCGTACCATGGACACACAAACACGAATACACAAACGCCCAGACCCAGAACAGAAATCAAAACTCATCATTCATATTTCTGTCTGGCCTGGAATCGAACCCGGAACCCACTGCGCGTCAGACCGGTATGATGACGGCTCCACCACGCAGGTGCATTATCGATTGCTACTTTAATCCTATAACCATGAATTAAAACCTTGTTTAATGTTGCATGAAACCTTGCTCTGCGTAAAGTCCCACAGCTGGGCGTGGGTCAACTCCAGATAACTGAAGGCATTTGAAGGTTGAAGGTAAAACCCTTGTTGGTTCAACTCCACAGGCATTATGGAAAACGTAGTTCTTTTAAACCGACTTCAAAAAGGAGGAGGTTTTCAATTCGTCTGTATCTTTAATAACATCATTGTGAGTGCTATCTTTAAATCATTGATTATGTTCTTAGTGACTCTAAGTTTTTTATTAGAGACTTACGAGATTCTGCCCCTGGGGGCTCCACTTGCCGCCGGTGAACTTGAGCCTCGTGCGGCCCTCGGGCGCCGCGCTTGCCAGCGGAGCGCCCGTGGCCACGTCGTGCACGGTCACGTTCGTGTCGTACACCACGCCTATCTTGTTAGTATCCGTTGGGTGGAACTCCGCGCAACGGATCTCCTCTTCCGCTTTCTGAGAAATGGAAACGGTTTGCTATATTTACAATATTATATCAAACTAGCTTTGCCACGCAGTTTCACCCGCGTTTATTAGAGAACTATCTATTAAAAACAAACAAACATAACTTGATGTTATATAACCTAAAACCTTCCTCGATATTTACTATACAACACAAAAAGATTTTTCAATTCGAACCAGTAGTTCCTGAGATTAGCGCGTTCAAACAAACAAACTACTGCTTTATGATATTAGTATAGATTACCACATTCTAAAGGTTGTAGAATTTATGTGGTTCAACTCTAGAAACACCATCGTCTAGCCTATTTATTCCTAATAAGAAAAATATACGACTTGATTTACTTATAACAATAACTAAAAAGATATTTGGCGTTCTATTTCAATGTATTAAACTTTTATCAAAATTCGATCAACAGAATTAGTGTGATCAATAAAAAATGTTCAAAAAAGTGTAGAAAACTTATGAACATGGTCCAATTTTTCTTACCTCTGGAGTTATAGTTTTCAAGAGCTCCATGTCTTCTGGATTCCTGCCTTGAATTGCGCTGAGGTCATCTAAATCCTTTGGTATTACCTGAAATTAAGAAAAATATACTAAATTTTGTTTTTTTTGGCAATTGGTAGAAATAATGATATTAACGCATTCTACACTCACAGCCATCCTAGCCTCATTTTCTGCTGTGTCGAGGTTGTTAAATACACCCAGAAAACAAGAAAAGAGATCTAAACTCATCATTCACATTTCTTGCTGGGGATCGAACCCGGGACCCACTGCGTGTCAGACCGGTATGGTGACCGCTCCGCCACGCGGGCCGTCAAATATATTATGCTGTCGGTATTTTTTCTTTCTCCTATGGATTTCATGCCTTCACTGTTATAACAGCATTTTCAATATTCATATAACTTTGGAAATTTTGTACACCCGACGTAGAGTAATTGACATTACAAGCCGACCAAGCTAACTAGACGAATGTCAAACGTGACGTCACTTGCAAGCACGCGAGTATTGATGACAAAAAAATAGCAATAATGATTTTTTGTGAAATGGAGATTCCAATGAGATGTAAATTTTCATAAATTTCTGTTTTAATAAATTATTAATTATAAATAACGCTTTTTTACTTATTTTGGTTATCATTAAAACAAAAACTAACTAGTACAACAAATTAATCTTCACTTATTTATTTTTTTAAATAAATCATAATAGATTACCTAGTTTAGGCGCGAACGGTGCTAGGACAAGCGCGGGGCATGAGATGGGACTGGAGAGGGAGACTGCGTTCCTGCCATTTGTTTAGTTAGCTTGGTCAACTAGTACACTTACTAGTTACTTACTAGTATACTTGAATTTCCTTTATCAATTAATATGCAGTAGAGGTAACACACAATTCTACTTACCTCAACAGTAGGCAACTTGTATATAGTCACTCCCATGGTGCACTGTGAGGTCTCCGGGTCGTACGTGTTGTGTGTCGTGAGCAGGGTAGCCACATCATGAGGTGAGCAGCGTAGGTGCCATATCTCTCCAATGTCATGCTTGAATACCTGGAGACAGATATTACCAGGTAGAACCAGTCTACGTTGATGGGGGATGTACCACACACCTATTTCTAGCATGAAGCAATTCTTGCATTTGGGTGGAAGGGTGTGGTTTGCAAGGTTTTAATTTGCCGCCTTCTATACTTGCCATCCGGGGCATTGGCCCCGGCTTGCAGCCCTAGATCCGGGCTGTATACAATAATAATAACTTTATTTGTATAAATGTGGTTAACAATTGATGGTACATTTTATTTTTTGAGCTCACATTTACCACATCATGGCGTAAAAATTATATTGAATTACATTGCATGAATTGAAATATATATCATAAATTTACATTTTAATTACATTACATTTACATTGGATTATATTTATATATAAGTGATCCAATATTGGCACTCAGCACAAATAGCCTTGTACCTTATACCTTAGTATGTAGTGCTCCTGTGTCCTCCTCCAGTTCAACGACATGGACCTGGTTTGTATGAGGTTTCAAGCTCTGTGTACCGATCAGGAACCTTATGGCATCACTTTCTCCGTACTGTGGTGATAATGCTCGTGTCTATAACAAACAGTATTTCTTGTTATGGTGGAACAATATGTATGTTACTAGATCGAAATATTGGGAAAAAAAAAAACAAAAACCGCACGTCGTGAGTACATATTAAAATATATCAATTGGGTGATAATATCAGCTTAAGACTTGTATTTCTTGTGTCTTATATGTTTACTTTAGCTTTAGTAATAAACGAGTGGTTGAAAATCGGCCTCTCAATTCAGATCCGAGGTTCGAATTTAAGCAACACTGATTAACTAAAAATTATGTGCGTTTAAAAAAAATAATTATCGCTGCTTTACCGTGAAGGGAAAACATAGGAATCTACTCGCCTGAGTGTTCTTAAGAAGAAAATTCTCAAAAGTGTGTGCAGTCTATTAATTCGCACTTGGGCAGCGCGGTGGATTATGGTCTGAAACTCTGTCCCATACCCAGCAGTGGGACAATAATAAGTTGACAAAATATATTTACTTTTTTTACATGCGAAAGTTGTTTTTTTTTGTTGAGAAATAAACATTAAAACTTAAGTTTACCTGATGTTCAAGTCCATAAATAATTGAATTCCCTTCTTCCATTGCGATTAAATCTATAATTAATTTATTGTTTTTCCAAATTTACATTATTTCATAGCTGATTCGGGATTCTATTTTGATTTTAGAAACTCCATGACGTTTGCCTATGTTGTTGTCATCTGGATACGTCATTATGACATTGATATTTTACGTTCTAAAATAATACACTATTATTTGTACCAAATTTCTACCTTAAACTATTATAATTATTTCAAATTGAGTTTTCCTAACCAACATAATAAAATAACAAAGAAACATTTAGCAATGTGTGCAAGTGGCTAAAAATTAAAAATTAAAAAAAAATATAGCACCAATGGTCAAGCAGGTCAGCAAATATTTGTTTGCACTTTGTAGGTATTTTCTTAAATTCTAATCTGAAAATAAAAAGGGAATCCAATCTTTTGATATATTATATTTAAGTCGTGCTTTTTCACAGCAGCCAGCTTGTATCATGTGTCACAGTAAAATATTACCTATGTGTTAATCTAGGCCATACACTTTGTGGCCTGTGTGCCTAACCTCTGATCATCAGGAGGACGACCGTCGGCTCGTTGTAAACGATGCGTAGAAACAATCAATCAATAATTTATTTGCATGAATATAGGTACAAAGATCTTAGGTATATAATGTTACAGATTGTGGTCTCGC
>DWNE01003097.1:0-17367 GCA_018249875.1 Cecropterus toxeus | reverse complement strand
AACTGAAGTACCCGTGCTTCGGTACATGACAAAAAAATTGGTATTACTCGTTAACTGATGGAGATAGATGAATAGTAATAAGGACCTTTCGGATAGAAAATTTAATTTTAACCTTGTGTATGCCATCAAAAGTTTTCTCATTTTAGCGTTCCCAAGCGAATCAGAGGGTATAGTAACGTCACTGAAAATCGCCATCTTTAAATGGTGAAAAATATCGAAATCAAAAATAGCCTATAAATTGACCAGTTAATTAATCACATATGTACAACATTCCATGTAAATCGGACCACTGGTTCTTGCGTGATGGAGTGACTGGCAGACACACTCCATCTCATTTTTATACATTAGTAGGTATAGCTTTAACCTATGATATAATCGCGATTATTTAGTATCATCAATAATATTAACATGGAACACGACTTACCAACCGATCTACCTACAAATCTGCACTTTAAAAATCTGCATTTTAAATAACAAAAGACATAGGTACCTTCTAAAAACCGTTTTAGGTATGAATTGGATATACCTCTAAACATAAAGCTTATAATGTAGGATCATACAATATCTAATACGTAGATTTTACATACCTATTTTGTAGTCCGTGTACCTACAACGGGGACGATGGGTCACACAGATAAGGGCTATCTACACAAATTGTAGCCCTTGCCCTATTCGGCAAATTGGGTGCATTTCCACGCAAAATTTTAACACGGTCGCCTGCAAAATGGGCAGTTAGTGTCCCGATAAGCTAATCCTTTTGATACAATAGTATTTGTATGTTAAGTTAATGTCAGATGTACACTTTTGATACTGTAATTCTTTGAATACATTTTTGTATTGTTTTGTTGTAAAGACGACTTGTATAACTAATAACAAAGGAGTATTTCAAAGTAAATGGAAATAATAAGTAAGCACAATGGATATTATATAAAAATACGACTTTAAGAATTACATTCTTGCAATACGTATAGTATAGGAGATCATTTATTATGCTTACGTACTAAGGTATTATATTAGATATTTAACATACATACCTTTAATGTATTTGTCTACAAATTACAAAAGTAAAGTTTGTTGGATATTTTTCTCACCAAAATAAATCAAACGTGTGCTAACGAATCCAAACAAAATCAATACATTTTACTAAAACGCTTTTTTTATATCTATCATAAATCTATCTACAAACTATGTAAGTTACTCTGACATCGAATACCATCGAGTATTAAGAGATATGCATATGCCTTCCTATGTACCAAACGCGGCTTATATCCGTTTTCTTAGAACCTTTACATACATGCCATATAAATAGTGAGTTTAAGGTGACAGCCACACTCGGGTTGGTACAGCTGGCCGTGATGGCCTCTGATAACACGGCCCCGATCACCAGATAACCTTTGTAAACAACCTGTATCCACGTTAGACTATACGCACCATACGTTTTGCTTTCACTTGGACATAGTTTATTTGAAAATATACATAGCGAATCAAATACATTCGACTTTGTACCTAATATTTTTTTTGTCAGTCTGAACTAACAAGCATGCAGTTCACCAGATGGTAACTGGTGGCTGCCGCCTTCGTATAGAACAAGGGTTCTATTTAAAATTGATCACGTGTGCTGCTACTCCCGAGGACAAAGATTGTCGCCTTATATATAAGTGAGCCAGCAACCACAGCCTTCCTTCCTTCCCTGCCACTGAAATACTTATACTTTGATACTTTTGCACCATCAATCTACTGAACAATCTATTTAGGTACCTTTTAAAAATACCGTATATCTTTCTATTATACGAAGACATCTTGCCCTCGCATTTTACTTACTACTTAGTTACTGAAATATAATATTATTTATTACTATCTGAAAAATATATGAACGTCAAGGACACAATGAATCAAGATAAAAGCTTTCTACGCATGAGAACAATATTCTTATATTTATTGCGTGTCAGGAAAAACCTCAATTTTATAAACAAAACGTTCTATTCTTTAGCAATAATTAATGCTATTATTTTCTTATTCTTTGTTTAAGATGTATCCGATGTTTCTCAGAAATTGTGGGCGGCCTATTTATGATACAGCAGGCGCGGAGGCGTTGCGGGTTTTGTTAAATTGGATTATTTCCCGTTCGTTACTGTGTTTCGATATTTTCTCCACTGCGCTATTTCTCTATTGTACTTCGATACTTATTTGTAACCAAATTTATGTTGGTATATGTCGGAAGATTGTAGAATGGGAAGTGATATGCGATTTGTCCGCATTATTTGAAGTGCGTTTTTCTGTATTTTCTATTTGTTTTTTTTTAGTGGCTATAAAGAAATTTGAGCGTGTTTTAAGTACGCTGAATATAAAAGGCCTATTTAAATAGGTAAATAATAACTACTTGTTATCAAGAAACTCTATAAATAAATAATACTATATTACTCTAAGGGTAGGTAGCAAAACGTTATATTCGTACGCATACATAATGTATAGAAAATACGTCTGTAGATATAGGTATCTACTTAGTTTACTCCGACTCCGAGTAAAATAAAATTGTTTTGATCTTTATGCAAAAATATTTCTTACATCTAAAATCTTCCATATTATAAAATTAGGCGTTGCTTAAAGACGCCGTCAAATAATATGAATACTTTATGAATTGAAAATATTTTGCTTACAAAATATGTCCGACACCCGCTGAGATAATCATTCGCTTTAAATCTTAATTTATTATTTATTTTGTAATTTATTATATACAGGTAGGTAGGTATATGATTTTAGTTAGATGTATGACATTATAAATTATTTGTTACATAATTATTTCGGTGTATATATGCTCTATCGTATTATTTTTATATGAAATGACATAGGTAGGTAAGTACATTAATAGAGTTTATATTAGGTACGTCGTCTTAATTTAATACACATATTTAAATAGATTAGATTACGTTATTATATATCATTTAATAATTTTAGTTTTACTAACATATAACATTTTTATATTAAAATCCAAAAGAAATGTATAAAATGAAATGTCTTTATTTGTAAAAGGCTACGGGGGCACTTACAAATTGTCATTTATAGTATTTTTTCTTACACTACCACCGGATCCGAAGATGACCTCAACTGAGAACATCCGGCAAGAAACTCAGCGGGTTTGTCTTTTTTCTTTGTAATACTTTATATATTTTTAACCATCTTGTTTATTACATGGGCAATAAAAAGCTAGCTCCAGTAAGTTGCCTTACACTTATTACAAATCAAAGAAAGAGTCTAAATCACGTGTAATTATAATATTAGGTATCTACATGTTGTGGTAAAAGTTAAATTTAAACAGGTATTGAATTAAAAACAGGTTGCATTAAATTGTATAGGTAACAATGTACACTATCGATAGCAGCTTTATTTTTAACTCTACATTTGCATAACACCGCAAATACCTACAGATATGTAGGTAACACCTAAAATACCTTCTTAGCGTACAGCCAAATCACGCCCCTCGGTGTTTGCGTAAAACGTAATAAAACCGTGTGTAAAACAAAAATAAACATGAAGAGTTGACGAATTATAAATACTCTAGCGGACAAAGTCAAGGCCCGTAGAGGCCCATAGACTCGCTTTCCTGCCTTGATAAACTTCCAACTAAATGTTTGTCAACCCGAATTCATTCTAAACTTTGAGAATATCATAACTGAGTTGAAATTTAAGCAACTAAGTAAGGTTGTTAGGATAAAACAGATGTTAAGGTCGCGTGTATCATGTAGTAGCTACAACACGGGCTGATGACAGCGCCACCACAAGAATCGCTATGACGAATAATCGCTACACGTTTTATTGGTCGTAATTGTTGTCGTAAAATAGCAACAAAATATATTTTTACGTTCGGCACGAGAGGCATGTTTATCATCCCGTAGTCTGCCTATAACAAGCCAGACTTACACGCTGGTTACGGTGGGAAACGATTTTACGACTTTTTAATTGCTTAAGGTGTTTTCCTGAGGTGTCGCCCTAATTTTTTTCGTTCCCGAAATTTTATCAGGCGCCTACATCAACGTTTTATTAGGTGGTTAAACATCATAAAATTTTATACACAATTCACAATAAAATTAATATAAATGTTACGTTTATGTTACAGCTAAATAGATTAAACACAAAGGTCTACGAAATAAATCAAATTCCTACACACGTTACTATTTTGTTATATTTATTATTAATTCGACTTACTTCACAGTAGGTACATATATCTAAGTAATATACGTATTAGCAATTGAAAAGAACATACAGAGAATTAAACGAATATATTAAAATATTTAATTATATTCCAAGGAAATGACTTTCGCGAGTTGGCCCATCTGCGGTCTAAGCACAACATTGTAGCGTTTCCTGGGAACAACGCTTGAATGAAAACTCCTCTAATCAAAATTCTGGTACGATTCTTCCGCGTATTTCTCAGAACAATCTATGAGACTATTAATTTACGGACGACGAATGATAATCAAAAGATATTTAGTAAAGGTGTGTGAGTTCCGTAGCTATACGGTAACACATGGTAAGGGTTATGTTCCGATTTGTAGGCGTAGTTCGACGTCCGTCCTCGGGCGCCAACTGACTCACCGACTACGGCCGATTGTTCAACACTAAATGTCGATGGAATCGGTAACTCAAGCATTTTATGGCCGACTTTGATAATATATGGGGCGTTGCGTAATTCTCCTTTAGTTCGCCCTAAGCGAACACAAACGCAAATATTGAATCTGGACGCGGCGTTTGAAGATGCTTTATTGCTGGAGATTCATTCATCTACATTTACGCAATTTATGAAAGGTTTTGAAAATATGTGTTTCCACTAACTCGTTTGAAGATCCAAGTCAAGTGACCTTCGTATTCCAGACGGCTAACCTTCAAAAAGTCACCTCAGTTTTATCTTACAATTAGACCGCTCTGACCTCATTATTCAATAAGTAAATTTGCATTTTCGTCTGCGAATAAAATTGTTCTTGAGCATTGAGTAAGGTAGGCATACGGATAATTTTATTTCAGGTCACATATCCCTTTCAATAAGTCTGATGCTTAAGTGCTGAGTCAAGAACGTGTTAGCGGTATGCGCCAGACAAATCTTTAAGCTTTCTGCAACATTGCTATAACCATAAATATTTCTAGCCGTTCAATCGTCGACACGGGATGGAAGTTGGCGCTTTATTTTTTACACTATAACAATTCCCAGCGCTCGTTAAAAAGAAAGATGAGCTCTAACTGCTCATTTTTATGGACAGTAAAGTTGCGGCACGTGTCATGCGTTGCGCGACATTCACACCTGACAAACTTAAAGTCGAGAATTTTAAGGACACAAATATTCATGTTTACACGACCACAAAATATACGTATCTACAATTTATAATTTTCTAAACGCTATAAACGGATATGTGCTATTTTTATATCCTACGTCTATAAAATTATACCGAAATTTATTTTGTTTTTCACTGTGCTAGCGAGATAACAATCCCTATATTTGTTTTTCTAATTTATTACATCAATTTCCCGGTTTATTCTCATTTTCCAATCTAAATGCACTACTAAATCGATCTGTATGAATACACTCATCAAATGAATATTTTATGTAACGAATCAAACTCCCTTTCATCGTAACAAGCTCAGAACACCATAACAAGCTCTAGTTCCCCACTTTTCCTTATCTAACTTCCTCCATTCCGCAGAACTCAGTTTTCTATTTATAAAATAGGCAGCTCTCTACATCTACGGGATGTTAAAGAATAACCATAGATATAGCTAGTGAATCGACAGAACTGATACGCGATCGAGCGCAGGTAGGGAGTCGAATAACTCCGGTTATAAATAGGTAAACAGCGTAAATACAAGCGGTTGTATCGGCTTTGAGCTATACTAATCGATACTCAATATTCCCACACCTATACACTACAAGGAGCCGAAAGTAAGCCTTATAGACCGCTGTATACGGACTATTCTCACGATCGACGAAACTTTGTAAATGTTTACTGGAGGTAAGCGTACATACGGAAGCAAACACGTAAGATCTTGCGTATGTGTGTAGCTAGTTAAAAGTTAAATACCAACATATTGGATCTTCTTTAATCAAACTAATGGAAATAGCGAAGTTTTAGGGACCGTGTAATTTCTTTGGATATGCTACTTTGTTAGTGAGGAGGAGTAAGAATTAGGGACGCTATCCAATTACATTGAGATGCCGTGTTCTATTGAAGAATCCATATGTCGTCTGAGGAGGCCGTTTTCTACACTTATTTTTAAGATTTAAGATTAATTATTTAGCACTTACAAAATAAAAACAGATTTTTTATTTAATTTAACACAAGATTTTAAATTTGTGGAATTACTTTCATAGAAGAATCATACTACTCAGGGGATTACGTGGATTATACGTTAGTTTATTACTCCAATGCCGTAAAATAAGATCATTCACATTAGCATGGGAGATTTGTACGTGAAAACAAATTAGCATTTTTAACACAGAAACTGAGGTGTAGTTTTTTTGTGAAATTCGGTAAATAAAATAGATTACTTTTGACGTTATCTTTTTTACTTTCCTTTCATAGAATTTCTTTAACGCAAGAAACAAGGGCACATTATGGCCAAAGTTTTGACGAACGGGGCGGTCTCCTGAATAAAATCTTAAACTTTTATCTTTTTCTCTGATAAGATACTTGGTTGGAACTTCTATCATTCGTACAGTTCAATTTTTTTGAGTTACTGTTATACGAAAAGGTTTTCCTTTACAATGCACGTAGGTACGAGTATATAGGTACATATATCAAAATACAATTCCTAAGTTATCTTAAGTTTCATATTTCCAAGGGTTAGACCTGAGTTCGAATCTTAAGTATACAGCTCTGCATTTTGTACTATATTTTCATATAAGAATTATGATAAATTGATGACAATTCTTCAGGTTTGAAAGTACTGATATACCTATTGTATTTAAAAGATGATTTTGTGTGCCTCCTACCAATCAGTAGGTACTTATTACGTGATCTGAATGAATCTCCCTCTATTTGATAAAGATTTGTCTAAAAGATAAAAGTTGGATTGATAGTATAAAAAAGGGCATCTATGTAAATATACCAAAACGAGAAATGTGACTTTTGAAAGCATTTAAAATGCCTTTCTTCACAATTATGATAATTAGTTTAAAACATTTATAAATATAGAGACCGTTCGAACCGTGGTGTTATTTCGAGTAAAAAATATGCACGAGAATTACAATTCTTTTACGATCCAATTTTATAGCAATTTTATGTCTTTTCAATTGCCTTCGGTTGACAATCGGGCTCGTGTAAACTCTAGCAAAATATGTGTGTGAAGAGTCCAAGGCTATTAAAATGCAAATCGGAAGTTAATTTACTATACATTACAGCGCCTATAGGAGGTCTCTGGAGCTCGAATAACCTGAATGTTTAGTTATACACACATCTACCTATTGGTAAATTCCAATTACCTTGTAGATATTTAGAATATTTTAAAGGCAATTAGAATGATTAAATGTAATTTCAATGTCATTCATTACAAAAAATATCTTTATGTCAACATTTTTAGTATAAATCTAGGTTTGTGCGTAGAATTAAAATATTGTTCAATTTTAAGTCTAATTTATGCCCACTTTTGGTGGCAGGATATAAAAGATAAATCAGATTTTGCAAAAAAATATAGTTTGAGAGCCATATAAAATTTTATAAGGTAATAATTCACATAAATAACCCTACGCGTGTCGTATTAACGCAATAATGTAACATTTGATATCTTACGTATCTATTACGGTTAACGATTTATTGGTCATAAAATTAGCAAATAACATTAATATTTACTACATATTGGCCATATATAGATAATTAAAATAATTATATTGTAAATAAAAAAAAACTTAAGCTCCTAGAGGTCAAACAGTGGCAATAGGTACCTGCTCGAATATCGTACAGGCCACTAACAA
Source organism: Cecropterus toxeus (assembly GCA_018249875.1). Classification (NCBI taxonomy): domain Eukaryota; kingdom Metazoa; phylum Arthropoda; class Insecta; order Lepidoptera; family Hesperiidae; genus Cecropterus; species Cecropterus toxeus. The sequence continues at coordinate 9,410 of DWNE01003097.1, read as the reverse complement.
GAGGGAAAATAACTTAAAATATTATGTTATACAAAGCAAATTCAAAATAAAATTCCACTATGAAAGAAGCGCCAAAGTTACCCTTTTATTTGTAAGTTATTACTTTGTTTTTGTAAATACGCAGTACCGTAAATGTCTCGGGATTTAATCATAAAATCCAACAACAAAAATGTCGATTACGGAGTAACGAGATTCATTCAAGCGTTCAAGAGGCAATGTTCTGCCGAGAGTGCGCGATTTTGCCCAAATTAAATCATTACCAACACCTGCTCACACGAAGCTTCCGACGAGTTTCGACTCAATTAGGAATCTGTATGTACCGCAATAGCTACGTGCCTCTGTTCGCCTAGTACCTGCAAATTTTATTAAAATATGCAGACCAATTTATTTTACTTAATGTGTCTAATAGGATGAAAATTTAATCAGTTTTCATTAATATATTTCATTAAATTAAAATGTTGATGTTTCGATTATTAAATTTTCGCAAAATATATAATACAAATTATGAGCACAGTGGTTTTATAAAATTTTAAATTGTACACGTAGCTACTACAAAACAAAAAAGAATTTCAGTGTTATTTCATTTCTACATAGATAAAAAAGAAATGATATTAACATTAGCGAGGACAAACCGTAGCGAAGAAAGGTAATAAAATATATGAGTGATTTTGACACTTCACCCCATGAAAACGACGTTTACCTGCCTCTACTGATTAAATCTGGTGATATTTCATAGAGTTCGTATCCGCCTTCGAACTCATTTGAATCTAGGGAACTAATACATTACAAACATGTATAATCGAACGATTAGTTACACATGTCGACACGGCTTCAGTTTTATATTTATTGCACCCCACATTTTTCCGACCCCGGGAGCTTTTCTTAAAAATATTTATCCAATATACACAATCGGTGCCGCCTCATCACTTATGAAAAATCGTTTCTCCCTGAGTCCTCTATAAAAAGCTCATTCCAAATTAAAATTAAGGTCTAGCGTAACTAATGAAAAGAATCTTATATTTTCTCAAAGGGAGTCTAAGGAAAACAGGCTCTGTTCTGGTTAGAGAAGGGATTATATTTGCTTAAACGGTATCGCGTTTACGACTTGCTACAAAAGATCGCTTGTCAAAATAACTGGTTGTTTTTCAAGATCCATTTGTGCGGTGTGCTACGCATTGTATTATAGGATGTTTTAAGAACAACATGTCGATATTTTAGTCACGTTAGATAAGCTGGTAATGGCCGTATAAAATCGTATGCACTGTTACGTAATGAGGTTTTATCTAGCGTATAATTTTTAGATCGAATAAGTACTAAATTTATAAGTTGTAAATTGTATAAACGTTGTTTCAAAGGGCGTAGTAAGTAGTAGGGCGTAGAATTACAGATAGATATCTAGTTTTTTTTTTTTTTTTAAAACACACGCCTTCTACACTCATAGCCCCACACTAGGATTTTCTCCTATGTCGTGGGTGCCATGGACACACAAACACGAATACACAAACACCCAGACCCAGAACAGAAATCTAAACTCATCATTCATATTTCTGTCTGGCCGGGAATCGAACCCGGTACCCATTGCGCGTCAGACCGATATGGTAACCGCTCGACCACGCGGGTCGTCACAGTTATTACATAGAACGAAAATAATGGATATTATATAATAATACCAAGGAGTTTAAGATTGGAATTATCTTTGGCTATTTGATTTTTCAGTACACTCGCATGGTTCAAGAAAAATTGAGACACTGTAACTTGCTTCTTTTTATAAGCCCTGTTGAAAATGGCCCTGATTCTTAATTTCGGCAGATTCTCAACAATGTGATCCATTGTTAGCTTGCGGGAGCAAGGTCATTCATATACTTAGGTACCTAATGTTTTTCGTGCCATAGTTTACAACCACACTTAACATTGCTTAACTTACGTAGTTGACGGAAAACTAAACTTAATTATAATGATGATAATATAATAATATTTATATACTCTTAATAGTAAAATAGACTTATATTATTAAAGACCTAGATAGGTCTTTAATAATATAAGTCTTTGCCCTAAATCTACCATTTTATTGCGAAGTTTTAACAGTTTTATCGGCTTTCGCCAACGGATATCAGCAGTTTTCACGATATTGTCGACAGTTACCGTATTTTAACTACAATATGACCCCGCGTTTCTTCCTGTCCTTGAAGGTTAGCGAACTGAACGATAAGAAAATGAAGTCTTCCGACTACTTACCAAACAGTTAACCAATAAAGTAAACCATGATATTCTTTTTCAAGAAAATCTTGAATAATACTTACATGATAAATTTGTTATTTATTAATATTATTCCAGTTATTTTATCTTATATTTGATTAAACGTACGATACGATATCTACTATAAAATAACTAAAATTAGAATTTCATTTTCTGTTTAGATATCTTACTATACCTAGCAATATCGGAATGATACTAAATGTAATGAAAATATTTCAAAATAATATCTATAGTTTAATTAAAATATGCTTTGAAATACGTCACACAACCTGCTACGGGTAAGATATTGGGAATTTATAATACAAGTCCGGTTCCGATAAAGTTCAGGGTCTTTACTGCCAGTAGGACAAAGCGAATTAAATACTAAACATATTAAAAGGTACCATACGATACTAAAATGACATTTATTTGTTATTAAAAGGTATATTTCGTGGTCAATATATGAATACGTCAACGTTTCGATTAAGTAAGGAATCCTCAATTTAAATCTATAATTACTGACTACTGCGAATAATTATTTTATAAAGTACTAGCTTATATCCACGACTCCACTCGGCTAACGTTTATCACGGTATATCCAGTCATAATCCAGATCATAAGCTATCTTTGTACTAAATTTCAACGAAATCCGACCAGTACTTTTTGTAAAGAGAAACGATATAAACATCCTCACAAACTTTTGGATTTACAATATTCAGGTGTTTTAATTACAAGGTAATTTAACTAGTTAATTATCTTTTGTAAGCTTCCTTATTAAGAATTAATGTTGATAGATCGTGAAACTTTTTGTTGTTTTAAATTGTTAATCCTATAACTAAGAATAAACAAACAGAAGCGAATTATAACTTTTTCATTATATGATGCCAACTTGCTTTATTATACTTAACACATACATACATCTATATTAGCAAATACTGTTAGAACACAGATATTAAATGTAATATTTAAACCACTTTATATATGTATCTAGGCGGCGTCTCTACCACGCCTATTTCAGCTTCATAATAAATGATATTTATAAATACTTATTATATTTAATAGTAGAATTATCTATTCACAGTGATATATATATATATAGAGTTAAGGTGGTATATTCATAAATACAAGCATATTCATAAAAAATGTAAACGTAAAGTAAATTCTTAAAGGCATGTATGTAGGTATGTTTATGTGTGACTAACGTACACAACTCCATCGAGCGGGCCCATTAACATCAAGCGTTATTGGAGTTGCATCTCGAACCCCAAGCCACTCCGATAGCCCCAACGTTCCATTAAAAGAAACCATAAAATTACATTATTATGTGTTAATAATTTCAAGAGAAAGAACCTTCTACGTTCTTCGCTTGACAAATTAAAAATCCGTATCCGTTTCGTTGTGTAAATCTTCTTTATTTCCCGTTCAAGTAATTTACGTTCGGGAATCAAAGAAAGAATTGCGATTCGCCTTATTGAGTACGAAAGTGAAGACCGTTCGGTAGCATATTTTTGTTTCAGGCGTAAAGCTTATTTCGTCATACCTCGCTTGGGAAATAGCAATTTGCTTCGCGGTTTATTTCGCAATTTTCGATATTGTGGCTTAAAAACAACTTTTATTAATCCGATGATATGTTGACCCGACTACCTTCTTAAACCCTAAACACTCACTTTGCGCATGAAATCTTAATCTGCAGAACTATACAAATAATTTTCATAAAATTATGACAGAATGAACGACTTTTATGGACCTTGCAATGGTTCATAACATATTTAAAATAAACAATTTTATTAAAATGTTATAAAATTATTATATTACTAATTACTTAAAATTATACAAGTCACGGCTTAAAGGTAAATCAATGATTTGAAATATAATTATTATCACCTTAAAAACGTTCCTTGTATTTCCTTAAACTTTTGACGAAATATTTCTCTAAAATCTTTTCCATGACAACGAATAAAGATTTTTTAGATATGTATCGAGATATTTCGTAATTAACTGTTTTATTATTATATTAAGTTAAGATTAGGTATGTGTAATCTACGCATTAGGGACAGAGGCCGAAAGGCGGACGGACTCGTGTAAGTCTCATAAAATTAGTATCTAACTGCCTGTGCGCATTATCAGACCAGTTCTCAGATCCGAACTCACATGAAGCCGGTTGGTAGGTATTTAGCCCCTTAGAGTGCACCTGACACCTGATTACGTTGGTTGAAACAGGTATGCAAACATACCGGTGTCTTTACCACGTACTGATAAGCGTATTTTAGGTCCCCGACACTCCCTTATCATCAGATCATTTTAAGTTTTTTATGCACAATTAATATTCAGAATTTAAGTGAGTTGTCTCCACGTCTATAATATGTGGTGTATTTACATAATTAAACTCTTATCACTTGAGTCCATAAAAGTTATAAAATCACATAAAAAGTAAACCGCATATAAAAGGGATGACTGATAAGATGCTCAATTTTTCCACTCAATTTATATTTGCTTGCCTACTTGGGATAAAATTGCTTAACAAAAAGAACATTATACGATATTAATGCAATTATTTACCCACTTTATTCCATTAAAGAGTACTTAATTGTAAGAGGATGCTTACAAAATTATAATAATGTTCGATATGCCGTCATTTGTAATATTTAATCGTTTTCAATTGCGATTTCTACATCGAAGACTACTGCGAGGCTTTTAGGCGTCGGTTGTGCTCTAATTAAGTAATTTGGAGCCACTGTAGATTGTTGGAATTCGATTATTGGTCATTAATACTGCGGTACTTCGGCAGATAAACATCATGTTCGCGAAAGCGATCGATGCTCCTACCTTCCCGCCAAGCCCCGCGGGTAATACACGGGAGGTACATGTTTGCCCGACAATCAAGTGGCGTACTTTATGGCCACAAGCCGCCAGTAACTTACCGCAACGAGCCCTGGCTCTCCGTTAATGAGACAGCGTCGTTTTAGTAGCAAGTATAGCACGGTACAAGAAAAGCAACTTCTACGGATAGAAAATCCATATAAATTCTTCGCTTAATTGTACCTATATATATTTTTCAAATTGCACAGAATAGTTTTGATGTAAAACATATATAGGCGCAGGTAAACCTGATTGTTGGGGTGGCGATCGTCACACTGTATTTTTATTAGCGCCATCTGTTATACGTTTTCGGAACTATTAAGTATCGAACAAAACTAAGCGGTCTGCGGTGTTAGTTCCACTTAGTGCGGGGTACTGTTCCTAGATGGCGTGATTTTCATTATGCTATATGTATATTTAGTTCTTGTCGCTCTCTGTTATATAATTTATAAACAAAATTGTACATGTATAAATAAAACTATTGCTTTTGTTTGTAATAAAAATAATTTTAATTCATGACTACCAACATTTATGCTAATCAACTGCAAATACCAAAAAATATAATTAAAATTGTTTATGACTTATACTTGCATACCAAACTACGTTTTAGATAGTAAGTTTAGAATAGATACTAGATAACATCTTCCGCAGCTGAATCGAATCACTAACAATTACAGCTAGGCTGGGCTCACGGTGAATTACTTTTATAGTAGATATGGATTAGTCAAGGTTACTTTTAAATTTATTTATCGGTACCTATGGAATAATTGCTCAATAGAGAATATGTGTGTGATTGCTATTTCAAATATCAGCAGTGATATCCAATCATAGTATATCATAGTTATTTAGGTATCTATATTGGTTTGAAACGTAGATAGTTCCAAGTTTTATCCTCGGTAATATTATATAAAGATTTAATAGATTTCAGATTTTTTCACACTTCTACGACACTAAGAAATGCCCATGTATACCAAAATGTAAGATGTTATTCAATTTTGGACTAACCTAACCTAACCTAAACCTCTTTCACTTTGGGAGGAGACCCATGCCCAGCAGTGGAAAGACCCAATGAGGTGTCGATGACCATGAGCTATTTCATAAATAACAACTTACAGGAATATATTTGTATTGTAGGTACTCAGGTAGATGTTAATATTGTAGAAACCAGGGATGTTGTGGACATGACATTTAGGATCTGGATCGGATCGGTTACGGTTATGTTTTTATTTCGGTTTATTCGTTAAAACATAAAAAGAGAATAATTTGGTTTTATTTCTATGTTATCTTTTGGTATTACAATCATATCAGCCATTAATTAACTTATTATCCAATAAATTTTAGGTAATTTACTAAAACTTAAAAAACACGTCCCGAAACATATCCAAAATTAACCGAAACTTTTATATCAGACACGCGATAATTTCTGTTATGGTCTTTCCTGGTAGAAACCGTCATTTTCATTTTAAATATAACAGTGTAACTATTGAACCGCGTAGCACATTCGATCACATGCTTAATAATAGGATCTACGCGACTGGTTACATAGCCCTAAATCAATTGAAACCTGTTGTGTTATTGGACTGTAATCGAGAATGATACTTGTGGCCACTCAAAATACATTCTAAGTATCTTAGTATGAGGCACTTAGTAGTTCACGCCACCCATTGCCAGCTCTTAGCAATTGGCTGTATGACTTGATAAATGTCAAATATATACATATTGTCCATGAAAATCACTTTATTTGTGAGGCATATAAGCATATAATTTGAAATAAATTGGTCATAGGATTTTCAACTGCAAACTTATGTTTACTTACAAATATTATTAAGATCGTTATTTTATTTAAAAGACGTTTTAGATATCAGGATTATGTACATATTAATAGAATTATAATACTGCAAATCCGGATTCCAGTAAAACTAATAAACTGTTTGCTATTAAAAGTAATATTTATTATTTCACACTAGAAATAAACTGCTTGATAAATCTGTAGAGGCACTTCTAAGCAAAATTGTTACCGATACCACTATAAAAATGTACGTACATAAAAAATGTATTTTAGAAATGTTGTTACTATTGAATTTAAATTTAAGAAATCATTTTTCATGAATCAATAATACGTTAACGTGAATGTATGACACGTAGCGGACAATCATGTCCAATTTCCTTTTTGTATCGCCGATCAAAAATGATTCAAAGGGCCGGTCATCTGTTGCATGTAAAAAAACTGTAAGAGCCTCGCTTAAATATTCTCACCGATACAAGAAAATAGAATGCATAGAAAAATTTCTTTCTTGTTATAGGAAGGCGGGAGACCCACACGTCGTGTCTGCCTACATATTTTATTGACCCCGAGCGCTACACGAGAAGTGGAAATATCAAGACCAATCTGCAGATATGAAAGGGTGATTCGGTACGTTGGTATGTAAAATAGATAAGGTTTGCGGTAAATAAATAATTGTGTTTGTTGTTGTTTTATTTATACAAGTCGAATGTCATGTCATTTATACGTTTTCTGTTTTGTATACATGCGAGTAAAACTCGTCAGGAAATTGAAAAGTATACCTATTACAAAGTAGTCTGTTTCTGTAGGAATATTTCATTAAGTGCTTAGATTTTCTTAGGTATTTTTTTGAATAAATTGTATTTAGTCAACAAAAAAAAATACCAACGTATTGATTAACGTGTACCTAACACACGTCTAGTAGATGCATTATTATTTCTAGTTTTGACTATCCTTATTTATGTGGCAGATAGTCACAGATTATATATATACCCTAAGGTTTGGTAGGTATCTATTCTGTAACACAAGTGTAATAAATAAATATATTCAATAATATTTAATGTTCTGCTTATAGATAAAGATTTTCTTGTTCAAGTGTAATATCCATTTAATTATGTAATTAACATATAAAATAACTTTATATAATACAATATTACACATATATAATAATATTTCAAATTAATAAATCTTTGCACAATAAACACTATTATCTTAACAGTGAGTACTGACAAATATTACTAGGATTGATAACTTTTGTATTGTGTTTGTGTTGTGTGTGTTTGTGTTTGTCTTAGCTTTTTATCCATATCCGTCTTGTACAGTTATCTTAAGATTTATTCTCTAATATTGAACCCCTAGTGGCCCCGACCCGTACTTTACGGCGTATCAGTCGGTGCGGTATTCCCAAACTGCACTTCAGAGCTCCACACACACACACTAACACATTCCACGCACTCACACTCGCATACAAAACACGTGTGGATAGTACTTTCACGTTGATTTGATTGTAGAGTTTTGATATTTGATTGGATCTTTACGTTAAATTTCGATAGGTCGTTTTTATGAAAGAAATAGTACAATTCAGTAGACACAGAGTCAAGGAATCATAATACTGCTTCACACAGTTTGTTTAAACTTTAGAAAATAAAAAAATCGTACATTCTATGTTCTGTATACCTTTTATACAGAAAAAAGTACCTACTGATTGATATCTGTTGGTGTACTAAATAGAAAAATTACAAAAAATATGTACAAAAAGCCCTCGTTTTCAAAGCTAATGTTTATTTGAACGATACCACAACAAAAGTACATTTTTAGAATCTCTGTTGGCTCATTGACTTGTTTACATCGAACTAATTTTAACTTTCATGTAAAAATTACTTTCGAGGGAGCGATAGAAATTATCAATTACACATCACCTGAAAGTGAATAGGTAATCACAAAATCTTCTTTAGATTTTTTATTAGCATATACTCGTAATATATTTGTATCTACGTAGAATAAGTTCTTATATAAGGCGCTTTAAAAAGTCGTTGTACAATTCAGCTTCACGCTGAGATTAGCGTCGCGAATATCATGAACACCCTCTATAATGGACAAGCATCCAGACTTAGACTGATCTTAAACTAAACTAACTATAAAAATTTCAGGTTGGCCGAAGAATGAACCCAAAACTACCCCACCGTTATGGTTCTATGCGATTCTACTTAAGCTGACATGTTTCGAGCAATAACATGCACAAAAAAGTACTTGAGTTGCTTTTATATCATTTTATGACGCATGAGATCCTTACAAGAACACTAATTGGCGAAGGTCAATGACGATTACAAATTTATGATCATTATAATCCAAATTAGTCAACTGGTCAAGGATGTTGGATTTAAGGATGTCGGTACGAAGTTAGGGTCATTTGTATCATTATTTTTAACAAATATGATAAATGGTGTTTGTCAATGACATTCAGTAATATAATTTATTAAATGGAATCGTGGTAGGCTTTTAATGGTCGCACGGCACGTCGCTGTGAGCCTAT
>DWNE01003096.1:0-17369 GCA_018249875.1 Cecropterus toxeus | reverse complement strand
ATATTTGCCTTCACCGTAAAACAGTGATAATTCATTTCTAAAATGTAAAACTTATTGTTTTACTCCTTCGTTAACTGTAAGCAACCGTAAAAAGCTTCCATTCGAAGATAAGTGGCAGACTTTACGCATCTCATGACTGTTGGAAAACTTCATTGAATCGAGCCTTTCAATATTTAGAGGTGTAAATGTTTCTTCCAGTACGACATTGATATACCATATTGATACAGTTTATTTTTTTAAAGTGCGTGGATGCCCAAATCCGAACATACAATAATGCTCAAAGTAATTACGAAGGCGATTTTATAATAGTTTTTAACAATTAAATTTTGACTTGTAACTCCTTTCAGCATTATTCGTTATTTCTTACAGTTTCAGATTTGGCAATCTAAGCATATTTGAAAAAACATCTAATACAACTTGCTTGTATTTGCCTTTCAAGAGTTTGCTACACACTGCAAAAGCTTTTTAACGTTTTCTAAAGGTTTTCCTTTTTTAATCTGAGAACAGGAGATCAACGCAAGTAGCAGTCTTTAATTAGGGCAACTAATTAAGAACGAGTTCACTCCACTACTTTTGCTGCAGATAGCGCAAACTTGCGCTCTACACTTATTTACTCATATTACTCTCAAATACAACTAATTATATACGCTAAAGTATGATTTTCATAACAATAGAACGAATTGTTTTGGAAATAATTAATGAAGTCTTTCAGTACTCTAATTATATTTAATGAAGTCTTTTAGTACTCTAATTTTCGCACACGTGTACTACCGATGAAGCCATACTTTAATATTTAATATTGTTCCCCAAATTTCCTACAATACAGAATATTTTCGTAAGAAACTTTTTTCTTACACTATGTAAGACAACATTTAATACCTTCGTAAAGTCAAAGTAATCCAGCGCCTTAGAGAACAACGGTACTAGAGAGTCGCCCTCCGTGCCGCCAACGCAAGGCACGCGCGTGTAAATTGGCTCCAGACACAAGGCACGTGCTGCGAGGGTACTTGCACGCATCTCGGGCACCGCTAACGATCCCAACAGTTTCCGAGGATCGTACCATCCAGTTTCTTTCATAGTCTGTAGCGCGTTTAAAAAAATATTAACGTTTCAACGCCTTCTATACTTATAGCCCCCACACTAGGATTTCTTCCTGTGACGTGTGTGACATGGACGACGTCACAAAAGACGAATACACTAACACCCAGAACCAGAACAGAAATATAAATTCATCATTCAGATGTCCGTCTGGCCGGGGATCGAACCTGGAACCCACTGCGTGTCAGACCGGTATGGCGACCGCTCCGCCACGCGGGTCGACAATACATTATTTTTACTTATACTTACTGATTTTATAATTTATCGTTGTCCGTAACTACATTTCTATACTACATATATTAATATTATGAAGGTGAAAAGTTTGTTTGGTTGAACGCGAATCTCTGGAACTACAGGTTTGAATTGAAAAATATTTTTTTTTGTTGAATTGTACATTTATTGAGAAAGTCTATCTCTATCGCCGTTCCACCCACTCAGATCATACTCGTATAACACAGTAAAAAGCATCCTGTTTTATCAGCCCCAGATCTTCAATTATTTTTGGGCGGCCTTAAAAATGCCGCCCGTGCCCACTTGAATTTAATTTTTAATTTCAATCGTTTCAGCCATCAGATGTCCAATAAATACCTAATTAGTGGTCATTAAAAACGTACATGTGTCAAGAGATTCACTTCCTAGTCAGATGTTCCAATAGTCAAAGTCAATGAAGAGTTGCGCATTTGTATGCAAGGTTTGAATTTGCCGCCCTCTGAACTTACTGGCCTGGGCATAGGCCCCGGCTTCCCCCCTCCTAGATCCAGCTATGTGTTATAGAGGCCGTAAACAGTGTACTAAATTTCATCCAAATCCAATCAGTAGTTTTTGCGTGAAAAAGTAAGAAACAAATATACGTCGTCACAAATTTTCGCATTTATAATTAGCAAGATGTCGGATTATTAATTAGTAAACGTTGGAATTGCAAATCTTCGTAAACGTGTGGATAGCGGTATTAATAACACCACAAATGGCAAATAGTCTTTGCGAAGTGTAATCATAGGTGAGAGTAAACTATGATTGGATCGGATTGGAACGAAATGATCAAACATCCAATTCCCGTCCCTTCGGCGTGAAAACGTCCAGCGAGAAAGAGTGAATGGTTAATCAAATGAAATACTATTTTAGGGGTGAATTATTTGAATTTTCTCTTCACTGATATAACTATAAATGTAATGTCATTTCGTTTTACATTCTATGCCATTTTTTCTCGGACATGAGTATCTGTGCAGTAAACAAATAAAGTACAAGTAGGAACATTTAAAAAAGTAAAATTAATGTATTACTATACAAATTAAAAAAATAATGCTATTATTAAACTCTAAAAAAACTCTGGCAAACAAACTACTCAATTATAGAAATTATTCGCTATAACGTGATTATATTCGTAGTATGAAATGGTAATAATTCTATTATAATGCAAAGAAAGTATACTTAATTGATAGGAACACGATACTTAGTGCAATTAATACTACCGACATAGACAAATGAGACTTTTATTTGCAGAACGGCACTGATAAAAATATAATCTTGACAGCATCTATCGCTTGCCGCTTGTTGATACAGATTAAGCATTTTGCCACAGATTGTATTAAGAGCCCTCCTATTTTCCTTTTATCGATTACTATCAGCGGAAACTATCTAAGAACGACTTCTCAGATATATACCAGTATTAAAATTCTATGTGGTTCAAATGTCGCACTTCATTATCACCCTTAATTTGCACCATAATTGCGAAAGTAATCTGTTCGTTAGGAAATCAAAAAGTTTATTTTTGTATAAAATACAATCTAAGGTTTGGTAATAACTTTTTTTTTGTCTAACTCTCCGTGTACTTGTTTTAATTTGCTTATAACAATTCAGTAATTAATACGACCACTAAGCAAGCGGTTTTAGGGCGCCTTTCCTGTCACGCGTGTTAATGCCCAAACGCGCGTCACATAAATAATACGTTTCGATTCTTTGCGATCCACATACATACATATGCATATGAAACAATAGATGCATTAGACGCACATGGGCTCAAACATGCGTGACATGATAAGTTCTGTGACTCAAAGAAAATTTCCACGCAAAGCAAACTATGAGCAAAATGTAGTACAGTATAAATACAATATTTGTCCAATTAGTGGGATACACAAAGCCGAACTTTACTATTGTTTGCAGAACGAGATAACAAACCAATCACGACAACATCTAGCGTTGTTGACAAAGAGCTGTTGATGTATGAATAGAATAGATTCTTAAGAGCTCTTCCACATTCTATTGTCGATAAACACTTAAAGAACTGGGTAATGGAATAATTTGTAACTTTTTAATGGAATCATTTATAAACGGCGTTTACTTTATTGGCATGGAAAATGATAACGATATTTGGAGCTTTTATTATTTGTAACGAAAAGATACAACGGCACATACAAATGTTACCACTTCCAATGAAGTGATTAAGAAAGTCAATCACAGATTAGACACATTTGTGCTAGGACTAAAATACAAACTTGGCCAAAGTCTTATATCGACTTACCTAGCAATAAAGCTAAATAAGGAACATAAATGATAGTAATGGTAGACGTGTGATAATGCGCCCAAGTGAATAAATAAAATTAGTATACTATTAGTAAAATTCTTAATTTATTCCATGTGAATCGCATCTGCTGAAGACTTTTTTATCACGAAAATGTGAGGTAATTTGACACGATTGCTAAATCAGCTAAAAATAACCAACCTTACCAGGTAGTAGAAGCAGTAAAGTGCGACCGGGGTTGTACCACCGCCTTACTTACTTCTAGCGTGAAGCAGTTCTTGCGTTTCGGTGGAAGGATTTGGTCGCCGGCTCATTTTTTATATGAGGCGACCATCCTAGTCCTCAGGAGTAACAACGCAACTGTGATTAACTTTAGATCCCCTGTTCTATATGAAGTTGCTTACAAATGTCCATGGGCGGTAGTTACCAATTACCATCAGGTGGACTACATGCTCGTTTGCTACTTCGGTCTCATAAAAAAAGACCAAACATTATTTAATTAGACATGTCATGCGTGATATATCTTTGCTCCATATCCATAAGCGCTTGAATGAACGCATTCAGACGTTATTGTGCTCATTACATATTAACGACTCAATACAGTAGCCTCTATTTACCTACTGTAAGCTATAAGGCGGCTGTGATTACAGCCATTGGCACTTAACGATCCATATCAAAGCCATAAAACGTAGATATTCAGATGCTATCGGTATATAAAACTTTTAATATCCACTGAGGAGCACATCACGCAGAAAATGAGATATAACTTTTATAATCAAACACGATACCGAACATCATAAACTTAAATAATTATTCCATTGTATCAAACTTAGGTAACAAGATCATTTTAGCATCGATGGTGAAGAAAAAAGAAAATATTGAGAGGAAACAGACACACTTGAATGTTTTTAAAAAGTTTTCCAAGGAGTGTGAAGACTAAAAAATTAATTAAAACTGAAGGGAATCCATAGCCAGCAGTGAGACAGTAATTAATTGATACAAGATAACAAAATGTATAATACGATTGTTGAAGTTCTTGGAGTAATAACATTTAAAAACAGGATTCTAGAGCTAGACAACTGTCTTCCTTAAAATTAGGAAGATTTTTCTCCTACATTAATTCACGGTAATATCTATCATAATCTATCTTAATTACATTTCATGAATTAATTGTGAGGGAATCAATTTGATTTGTGATTTATTTGAAGTGCGTTGACATTTGTTTTAAAATATAACCAATAGAACTGAGACTTTAACCTCAAATGTATTTCTTTGCTTCTGACACTCTGGCAGAAATTCTAGATAAACCTGTGCTTCACTACATACCCATTGTATGAACCGCACCTGTATCATATCTTTGGAGTTGCATAGGTTTCAATATTCCCTAAACTATACACACACACAGTTGTTATTTGTAAAAAAACATTTTGTTTGTGTGCGTAGTTTAATAAATATTGTAATATGTTTCGCCATTGCGCCTTCTTAGCTTGTTTCCACTGTCATTGATACCCTATCTATCAAAACTGCATTTGTTTTGCTTATAAGTTAAAAAGTTCTATACAATACGAACACTGCATAAACCCACAATACTGTTCCTACTATCAATAAAACCCGTGTTCTACATACGTCTTTACTACAATATACTTTTTTACCTATACTGACTACTATTATGAATGAAATGGTAACAAATCGATAGCACCTCAGCGATCAATGGCACCATGCAGTCGATGGGCGTGGCGCAGACTATCACGAAGGCTTTCGGGCACTCGTTGGCTATGACATCTGCATATCTTTTAACTATGGGTGCCTGGTAGCAGAACCTCTTCTCGAACGGCATATCAATATTTATATACCCACTATCCAGCATCAGCACGATATCTGTGTTCTGAAGAGGGAAATGTATATAAGTGGATCGTAAGAAGGCTTATGAGTGAAGGATCTTTTCCGGCGAAGTTCTTGAGTCGAGTGCGGTCTTAACAAACTCTTTTGGTGCCGAACTGTCTTTTATTATAGGGGTATTGTGTTTGAAGTAAACTTCGTTGTCGTTTTACGTTTTCGTGTTTCAATTTTGAGTTTTATTAATAAACGCTCTTGTTTGCCGCAAATAATATCTAACACATTTTTGGCAAGGTCGTCTTACTGGAGATGGTTAAAATATTGCAAAAACTCTTGCTCCAATTTACATTTCAAGTCGGTAATTTATTTTGGCACACCCATAAGACATAAGACATTCCAATTATTTACAACTATCTAAATACTAACCATTACGTAGATTCAGATAGTCAAAATGTATGTAAATCCAAACAAGCTGCGAAGTGCAAAAATAGAAAAGTTGATTTCCGCGTTGAAACACATCAAACTGGCTTTCGAATGACGATGTTTATAGGCGCAGCGGTTGTTGGGTGTCGTGTGATTAGTAAACATAACGTTTTCATTTGTGGCACGGTTACAGGTCAATAACATTTCGGTTCTCCCACGAACGAGGGTGTGGTGGTGCCGAGTCGTTACCATCGTAGCTACCAGACGTGTTTTATGAATAACATGCTCAATATTATTGTGACGGTTAATTAAGACTGAACATAAATATACGATATAAATCTTTGTATTGAGCACGGCTACTTAACAGTCTGTTAGAATAATTTGAAAATGAATATTGTTTTTTACAAGGATGAAGTTGCTTACGAGCATCTACAAGCAACTTCAAAGAGAACTTGAAGGAAATTGGTGGAAGAAAAAATTGTCGCTTCGTATTTAGTTCAGCCGGCATCCACACCCTTCTAAAATAATGGTAATGGATGAAATGAAAATGGATGGGACGGTGGTGTCCCCCCCGTTCAGCTGTACCGGTTCTCTTTGGTTAAATATATGTATGTTATAAAAATATCATAGTATCGTTATAGCTCTCGATATTTTTGTTTTTATTTCACGATATAATTTTTATAGCATGTGGTTTTTCAGAAACTATTTTTTACTAAGTACTGTAACTTAGCATCAAAAAATATTTTCTCTTCCTACAAGTGATTGAATACATAAGAATAAATATAGAGCGTTAAAATAATAATATCTCATTTTATTTAAGTACCTACTTTAGAAATAGTAATAAAGTGTATAATTTGTCTTATATTTGCCTTAATCTAATTGAGAACTTTAATTTTGGAACCGAAAATATCAAAGATCAAATTTCTGACAAATTATACACAATGCAGAGTCATTAATTAAAGGCCGCTTAATTGATGAGGACGCTGTAAAAGTCAGTGACGTTGCTGTGAAAACTGTCAGCTTTGAGGACAGTGGGGCTGAAAGAACTGGACTGAATAGCAGCCGGTTCAATGGGAAATAGTAGCACCAAGTCTAAAGGGTAACCCGGGATTGTTAGAAAAATAGAACAAGTATGCGTACGTTCTATTGAGGTATAAGAGTCTCTTATTGATGTGAAACCAGCTTAAGCCGCGCTAAAAGAGAGAAGGGCGATCAAGGAAAAGTGTGATCAAGTAACATGATAATAATGAAAATAAAATATCTCTTTGATATTTCCTATTTCCTTTCCTATTTGCAGTTTTGAAGCTGTTTTGTCTTTCGTAACTATAACCACATTTCAAAATATTTTTGTTGGATATAGTCAGGAATCCTGATACAGGGTAGATAGTTGGAGACACTAGTGGGACACTATGTGAGTGGAATTCATACACTTCAAGCAGACAGATTGGCGCCGGTCGAGCTATCTCTCTACTATTCATAAATATCTAAAGGTTCTGAGCATCCGATTGCTTTTATTGATAGGTAAGTTAATTCAAAAATTATGTCAACAAGCTTTATTTTCACAAAGGGAAACAAAGGACCAATTTTGAAACCAAGAGAACGTTTATACACGTACGACGTACGTGTCAAGTAATGGTTCCTCGAGAAGTTCAAAATTATTAATAAGTATATTTTGAAGTAAGATCTTAATGTAATTATATAAAAATAACAATATGTACACAGGTAAGATATGTAAGAAGACAGATATCAATTATTCAAAAATTCATAATGTAACGCTCCTTGGGTCACTAAATGCTAAAGATATATAAGGAGATTTATCAAATATTTTCATTGGCAATTCTCACGGTTCTTGGTTTAATGATACAACGAAACTGATCATAATTATTTATCACTCCTTTGAAAATACAACAGTGTTATAAGAAAGAATACTACAAGTATATACATACCTACTTTGATTCTTGGATTCGGTATCGTTTCTTAAGGATTAGCAAAAACTTGTATGACATTCATGCTACGAAATAATCGAGCAAATCGTAAAACGATTCAAGTCTTAAGTAACGATGGTGTGGGCTGTGATTTTTGCGATTGGCCAACGTTTTCGTATTGATTGGCAAGCCGAGGCCTGAGGTCGCTACCCCGCTGTGAAAGCTATGCATGGCCGAAGAAGCAAATTGAACAAAACCGCCAACTTCAATTGTATCTGTCTACTCTTTGTGTCGCTTTTTATTTGATCGTTGTTTCTTCTTCATTATACATAACATATGACTCATTGATGAGTAGTATGCGGTATATCACGTATATTTTATGACTAATTTTAAGACGTTTTTATTGATTTGAAACTAAATGTTTTATGCCGTTGTCTCTAAGTGTACAATTAAGTATTCCGAAAACAATTAATTTATTGATTTAAGACTTAAATTGATGTATGAAAATTGTTTGGTTCATTCTTGTGCTCTTGCTTGATCTTTACAGAAATCTGCTGATGGTTATATTGTTTTCATGAGTCGCGATTTCATAGTGTTCCATATCATCGGGGATGACAAAAATACCGTTACATTTGCCATATACTTTAATTAATCTTATAATGTTTTAGCCTTGTATTAAATAGTTGTGCCACATGAGCTTCAGGTAATAGCGAAGACTAAGTTAGTTTCAGTGTCGACCAACTTTCCTCCTATTTCACTGACGGAGCGTTAGGCAGAGTGCACACTCTCGTATGCAAATTCTATATGTTCGAGCACCGAACTTATCATGAAGTAGAAAATGTCGGCCGTTAGTCACCTTCAACGCATATTAAAATTCGCTGACGTAATAACTCCATGTTAAAATGTAATAACCTTTAAGTATCTTCTTAAGATCTTTAGAAGTTTCTAGTGTAAAAATAGCTTGAAGTAGCTTTTTACGGCCGAGTTTAATATTAACTCTATTTTTAGGATATTTCACCATGTAATACGGTATTACAAATACTTTACCATTCTTAATGTTACCTACGTCAAAACGTCTGATCTATCTGTATATCTGTTAGTTTTTAAATTTAATGTGTTGTTCTTTTGTGAACTAATATATTATAAGCCGTACATATGGAAGTTCCTATATTATCCGATTATTTTATAAGTTCGAAAAAAGTACAAAGAAAAATTACAAATCAATCTACTGGCGAAAATTTTTCAATTATTGTAAATAGCTTATATAATTTACGTTTTAATGCATAAATGGTGAACAAATATGACTAACCAAACTTTGATATAACTAACCTAACCATGGCTAGGTTAGGTTAGGTTATAATTTTTATTTCTGCCTATAGTAAACTTTTAAATTTAAAGAATTATTTTGGTACGGAGTGAGAACACAACGAACGAACACACACACACACACACATACACAGGGTTACAACTTACTTCTATAATTTATTTTTTCTGTATATATATATATATTCTGTTAAACTTTGATAATTATAAATTGTAACTCTCAGTTCCTAAATGTCTTTATATATATATATATTTTTTTTTTCGTTTTTACTTCTTCGACTGCTTATGTGAGGGTAATTGCAGCTGGACGGTAATGGGAACCCATCACTATTTCTCCCACACAGCACCTTAGGGACCTGAGTCACGTCAATTTGCCTAAAGCTAGTTTTAAATGATCATTGTACCTATTTGTAATGCATGTTTGAAAAGGCAATAAAACAATTATTATTTTTATTATTTCATTTCACAACTTGACGCACCTGCAAACATCTTTCCAATTCATGGCACGCGCAACTGAAAGCTTGCACGAGACAATTGGTGTCAATGTGTTTTAGATCTTCGACTACTTTGTACAGATCCCTGGTGCATGGCGAACATTGGCTATCTTTCGCTTCGTACAAACGCAACCTGGAATAGGAACGGGGTTTTATAATGTGAATAATTACGCATGAGGTTATAACGAAAAATTAAGAGAATCATATGTATACAGTCTTTTATATTACGGAAACAGATAATGATTATATTCTTTTAGTTTTAACTCGTACAAAAACGAATAACATGAAGTACATACATGAAAAGCAGGGTATAATATACCAATTATGTTGTTTAAAGATCTCCTTTAATATTTTGAATAAGTTTTTCTTAATCTCTTGTTAGTATTTACGATCTTTTTATCATATCTGTGATATAATGTGATACTATACTGTTTTCCAAGTTTTAAAGGACTTAAGATGAAGGCATGGAGAGTATTGCTAAGTACCAGTTACTTTTAGCTTCAGCTCCAAAGGAGCTAGGGTAAATGCACGGCCTAAGAGCACCACCTACTGAGAGACCTTCATAATAAGGTTAACAAGACACAGGCATTAAGGACATATAACGTAATAGTTAATGGAACCCAAGTGAAATAAAAGTATAATATATATAGACTTAAAAACGGTGGCAAACTTTATGGCTTAATCGATGGTGTTGGTGAGGAAACGGTGTGTAGTTCAGTTTTCTGGCCATAAAACCGTGATAAACAGTCGACCCGGACAGTCAAGACGAAATCGTAAAATCCTGGCTCCTTTATTGCATTCACTCGAATTATCCATATAATGGCATGTGTTGGCCCTTATAAAACTTTGATGTATGCCATTCTCAGTAGATGAGTGTGTTCACGTACGAAGCATCACTTACTTAGGAATTTTAGGGGAGTCGCAAATCGTGGGAGAAAACATGTCGAAATTTTTTCTGGAATTCCTTTGGAATGCTATTGTTTTTATTTACATTTTTGTTTTTGCTCCTCTAGGGCGTTGTTTTTAGTTAGTTAAATTTTGGAAGACATCGTAAAATTATTTTAGAAGACAATTTCAAAATAATTTTCAAAATAACGACATCTAAATAATTAAATTAAATTAAACAATAATTAAATTAAACGAAATCTAAATAATTTCACTTTCATATATTTTTATTTATAAATTTAATTAATTTATGTTTCCGTTGAATTTGATTCCAACTTTACGAAATATAAATTTTATTGTAATTTAGAGTGAGTGATATTTCAATTTCAATACATAAAATAGAAAACCTAGTAATAATAATAAAAAAATATTAAATTAAACTTATGTATTGGAAAAACCAGTAACATTTGATGTAAGTTATGAAAAAATAAATAACAACAAAATAAGATATTGCTCGTTACTCTTAGTATAATAAAAAGTCTGCACGTGAGGCTATATTTATTGCTATCAAAGGAGTATTTTATTGAAAATATTCCAACATGCACTACCCGTAACATGGTATCTTCCAATATATCGAGATAAATAGGTATTTTATCACCCAGCAGAGCTATAAACAGTGAGTTTTGTGATTCGAGGCATCGGCTTCCCTCGGGAGTACTAAAGGTATGCGAGTATCTCTAGCAAAATTATAATCTGCATCGTATCGTAAATTGTTAAAAGAATTTATTTAACCTGAACCGTTATGTATAATAAACGTAGCAAATTCAACGCCTTCTTCAAATCACTTAAAACTTCAGTTAATAAAGCCTAAATTTATTCAAAGTACTGCGTAGATTTCTAAATTGCAAATTATTTATACGGCCACAGAATTATTAATGTTATGCCCTCGAGAGATTTGACATTTAAATGGCACGGGGTTGATTTCGTTTCATCGAATTAGGGCACAAAAAGGTTTTTTGATCGCTATACTTACGAATATCGTAACCTTTACTCTTGTAAGTTTATTGTGCGCCCTATTGATTCTGTACCTTTTTATGTACGTTGATACTGTCGTCTATAACTTTATACTTATCAAATATAGGTCTTTTAGACCTGATCGCTTCAACGCAATTACTTTTTGTAATGCCATTATCAAAATAATATTTACCTGCACTTACTTTTAATACTGTTCCATTCTATAAGCTTTTGTCTGCATTTGATTGTGTAACACTACGACTACATTTACGCATAGTGTTACCATATTAACATAATGATAAAATTAATTCGTTAGTGAAATAATCATCTACAGGTTTATATTGAACCATTTCAGTGAAACTGATTTCGATGACCTCTTATTAAACATTGTATCTATCAATATATTCTCTAACAGATCAATCAAATGTTTAGTAAAAAATCCACCTAATGCCTGCAATGTTGTCCATATTAAAATATCTTTGCAAATACGCAAGTAAAGTGTAAACATTTATTTTAAGGTTTGTGGGCATAAATTGAATACGTTGTGACATCGAAATATACGAAGGGTTCCCGAGGGTGTGAGATGTTCGTCGTAACTTGCGGGCCGAGTCATGTTACGAGGCAATACACATATAACCATATAGATTGTTTAACTTAGCGAAATATTTCGAGGGGAACGTATTCGCTATCGTAAACAATTAATTTAGAGAAGCGTACGTTTTGAAATAAATCAGAGATAATGTAAAGGCTAAGTCTGAGATGAGATGAGAATTTGTCAATACTAGCTGTAGATCCATAGTTGAGGCTTTAAACTAATCCAATGTTATTAAGTAAATCAAGATCTTCAATCGCGTGTCCGCATGTGTTTGTAACAAAAATGTAGTAGGAATATGTAATCTATACTTTTTAGAATTTTGGTCGGTTTATTTTCCGGCGTGCTTGTAACTGCATCGAACTAAAACTGATCAACTTAATTTATCGTTTCAGTTAGTTTTTATTTTATTAAAGTTGATTTAATTTGTCAAAAGTTATTATAATTTAAAGTTATGTTATTTCATAAGTACGGGTTAATCCGCGGGGTGCAAATCGTATTTAATAAATGTTTAATTTTGTTGAGCTTGTGTATTTTAATTTAACAAATTGTAAATAATATATTACTTACTAGCTAATTCTCGCTTCGGTCCCTTTTACCCCGGTATCATACTATATGTTAATCCAGTACATAAGCTATCTATGTGTTCAGATTTCATCGTAATCCGACCAGTAGTACCTACCTATTTGCGTAAAATAGAAACAAACATACATACATTCTCATAAAATGTCGCCTTTGTAAGATAAGTTAGAATACAGGTATTAAATGCTAGTATCTGATTAAAATTATAGAGAAACTATATATGTATGTCTTCTATTGGAAGTTTTGACAATATTTACCACATTTGATAATAACGCCTGTTCCAAAATATTTATACTAACAATCTACCTATTATGTTTACCATCTACACTCCTGTAATAAGACCTCGAGAAAACACCCTGCTGTTTTTATTATCTCTTCCCTTTTGAAGTAAAATAAAGATTGAATTCGTTGTGACGCCAGAATATACGTAGGGTTCCCGAGAGTGAGAAATATATCGACCGTAATAGGTTACGAGCCGGTACCCACTGGTACAATTTATTTCGAAATTGAGATGTCATTGTAACTTTAGAAATTATCTCCTTTGAAGAACTTAATTAGAACTTTTCTCATTTTCGAGCACTTTTATTGCACTTTGATTTGTTTTGAAGTCACTTCGGAAGGAGTTGGGTTGTTAACTGGGATTATTTTTAAGATTGAGAGAACTTTATTTTTGTTTTAGATGGCTGCTGTAACTGATATGATATGATATGTTAGGGAATAAATATTTGGTCCCTGTAGTACCAGGACCCGAATAGAGCAACGGTATCCTGTACCTGTAGTAAGAGGTGACTAAATAGGAGCTCGAGCCCCCAAGCCAAACGACCCAGGTAAGGACAACGACATTTGTGGTCGCATGCCGTCGTAAAACCGCGATGAGCGTAAATGCTCACCGTGAAAGAGCCCCAAAGGAGCATCGTGCTCGGAAGACTCCGGTGTTCCGTTGAAGATCCCGAAATCCTCCACACAGCGCTGAGGACGGCCACCGGGGGGTTTTTAGTGCGGTAAAAAATACCACATAACCTGGCGTCGCTCCCACGGCGTCGGGTACCTTCTGGTTTCCCCCTCGTGACAAAAAAAAAGGAATAAAAATTTGGTCATTTTATTAGTGATGCCTTCTATCACGAGTGCTATGAATGTATACAATCTTAACGATTCAACTGTTTTTTTTTCATTTTAAGGGTTCCGTACCCAAAGAGTAAAAACGGAACCCTAGCAGGGTTTCGTTATCAGGGCCTGTTTGTCTTTCACCCGGCTGTATCTCATGAACTGTGATAGCTACACAGTTAAATTTTTACAGATGATGTATTTTTGTTGCCGCTGTAATAACAAATACTTATAACATAATAGAATAAATATTGAAGACGGCTCTTATACAGCAACCGTGATTTTTTTGCTGGATTTTGTGATTTTGTAAATAATATTAACTTTAAAAATAATAGTTAAATTATAATATGATAAATAGTTAAGGGGGGCTCCCATAGACCAAAACACAAAACACAAATGGTACAGAATCGAGCGTTAGTCCAACGCACTTGACCGATTTTTGATACGCCTACTAAGATATAAAATGTGAACTCGACTATACATCCAAACTTTAACAATAGTGCTGGGTAGGTCAAAAGCAATAAAGTAAGGCATAGAGCTACTCACTTCTTGATACAAGGACATTGTTTAAGCAACAGTGCTATGTACTGGCCAACAGGGGTGTCTGCGCCAAGCACCGATACTTGGACACCCGGCCGAGGCGGCGGCAGCGCAGGCACCTTCCGTTCTGGCGGCGGCAGGGCCACCGGTTCTGGTTCCTCCACTTCCTCGCATATTTTCTTCTGGCATTTAATGCGGCGAAATGGCGCTAAAGTTAGTCAAAAACATTTTATATGACAGAAGCCCCTAATAACGTACATGCTAGTAATTCACTGTGGTTCATCGAAATAGAATAGTAAATCCAAATATGACATTATCAATAAACTTTGACTTTAAATTTGTCATGGATGCGTTACATGAATACACGGCAGTCGGTGGTTGCTTTCAAGTAGATCAATAGTAATCTTATTTTTGATTGATAACAGATATCGATAAATGTAAATGACCTTATTACAACCATGCTTATTTCTTCAACTTAGTAGACAAAATGAATAGGATTCAAATATCTATGACGTATTGTTTATTGAAATTACCCTGGCAAGGTCAAAAAGCGCAAACTTCTTTGGCAAGATAAGTCGTAAGTCATAAGCATAAAAATAAAACTCACTTCCAAAGTTGGAGCCACCCTCGACAACTTTCAGTTTAATCTTGTGTAAAATCCCTTCTTTCTTTTTTTTCCTCCTCTCACAAGGCACGGGGCAAACTGGATCGACTTCGGGAGGTATATCGACGTTCGCTTTCCGACATCCATCATCCCCATACTGTTTTGCGTATCCACGACAATAGAATCCATTCGTTTTTATTTTCGACGCATTTATGATTTTCGACAAAGTACATTTTGCCGTAGTAACAATGCTTGATGGCAACATATTTTTTTTAATTCTGGTGCTTAGTTTAAATTGTTACTGCCGTGAAAATTGATATTTTTACTTTAGATTTTTCTTATTTTGGTCATCATATAAATCCTTTGATAGGAGGAGATAAAAGAGTAATTATTGACATTGACGTCAGTTTAAGAAGAAAATAATATAGTTTTCATTTTAATCGAAACTTACACAAAAATGTTACAATTATTAAACACATTTAAAATTAATATTGATTTCAATCGGTTCCAGGTTAATCTGGGAAACGTGCGTTGTTTTTCCTCTTCCACAATTCCAAAATTTCTCTCTCATCTCCTGCAAAAGGGCTGAGTTGACTCATTTCATCATCGAATTCCACTACAGACGATCTATCTTTAGTTTCAGTTAATATAATATCCATTAATATCAAACCACGTGCAGTATGGATGAATGAATGAGTGGTAAGTTCCAATATTGTTTCCGGTATTTATAGTCTGTGCACAATGGATCCGGTCGAGAGGGAAAGCACTCTAGGCGGGCAACGTACTACCTTGGCACTGCTTTATTTATAGCTCACTTTTATTGCTATTGGCCCCTTTTCTGTGTCCCTAGATTTATTTTAAACTTAGGAACTAAAGAAACAAACCCTATTATTTATAGCCTCAGTATTATTCCGTTTTGTATCCAAATACTAGTATCCATTTGGATACTAGTATTTGGATATCGAGACTCTTTGCACAACGGACTGGTTTGATGACAATTAAGTCTTGTTTTCTCGATGATGAAAAATTATATGTTCGAATTTTTTTTTATAACAGGAGTTCAATCTGAAGTCTACTGAAGTCGATTATTTTTTTTTCCATCATAACAAGTAATAAATAACAATAACAATTATTTTTTTCCATTTCATAACATTTCCATTTCATAACAGTAGCGTCGCATCTGTGACCGACTCCAGGTATTCAATTCTATTTGGGTTTAATTTCAGCCGCCAATGGGCCATGTGACTGTGATGAGGCCATTAAAATTCTATCCGATGGACTACACATTCGTTTGCTACTTCAATTTAGTATTCTAGTAGTCGGTTTTTTTGGAATCCTTGTTTCACCTTGGTTCTCAAGGCCATATTACAGTTAAAAAAAGTGAGTTGATAGTATGAGTACTTAACAATTGTACGGTGATCTATCACGATGTCCATTACAGGAAATCGCGTGACTAATAATCGTGGGATTTCTCAACTACTAGTACTACGATAAAACTTAATTGGATTTCTTTAAGAGGATTTAGGCATCGAAGAATGTAAGTCACATTTGATATAAAAAACGTATTTATTTCATAAACGTATTTGGTTAAGTATCTGCTTCCTAAGTATGTACTTGTATGCACTCCTGTTTTGAATTTTTGAATTGTGATTTAATACATTTTGTTGTTGATTATGAAAATCGCTGCCTTTTTTGTTCTTGGAACTAGGGTATAAATTAATATACTCGTTATGTTACACATATATACTTGGTATGTTAAGTATTTTTTCATGAACATGTTATGACGCTTAATAATCGTGAACGTTAGGTATTTTAGCATTTCTAAACGGTGATCCGTCATGATGTCCGTAGCAGGAAATCGCGTGACCAATACCATGGATTTTCTCAGTCAGTAGCGCCGAGAACTGGATTTTATTAGGCTCGGGAAGATTTGATCGTTCTTTCTGAGACATGTATTGTGTGAGTTTTTCAGTTTATATATCGTTTAAAAAATTGTTTTCAGCCAGTATTCTTTTACTCATCAACATACAACAAAGTAAGTAAAAAAAAGTTTTGGGACCCAAAAAATGTATTTCTACATTTTTTTTGCATTTGTCTACCTCCAAAATCTTCTGATTTATAATAGTTCTTAGGGTTAATTCAGTGGTTGTGTTGTCAGTTGTCAGCCACTATTCTCTATTTTAGGGTTCCGTAGCCAAATGACAAAAATTGGAAACAAACTTATTAGGAAACTATTAAGGCTATAGAAAAACTTGGTAGTTAAGTGTATTCTGTTAACTGCTTTCCGAACTTGGTAAAAACACAAAAAATATATTAAATTTAAGGGGGGCTCCCCATACATGAAACTAAAATTAAAAAAAAAAAAAAACATTATACATACACATGTGGGCTATCTATAGAAAGGTCTTTAAAAATGACATTGAGGTTTCTA
>DWNE01003095.1:0-17369 GCA_018249875.1 Cecropterus toxeus | reverse complement strand
AAAAACTGCTGAAAATTTATCGATTTCCATAAAATGGGACCCCCTGTGAAACTGACCGCATACAATGACGGTCGAATTGTGACGGTCGGTAGCGGCATCGGGGAGTTATGCCCGAACATACATAAAAAAAAATATACGTGACGAATAGATAACCTCTCTTCCTTTGGGAAGTCGGTTAAAAATCATAAAATATAACCGAAATATATGTAAACAACTATCAAATATTTATCTATTTAGCAATTTGTGGCCTATACGCTCGTTTGGTTGTTCAGACATAAAACATTGGATATAGTTCTAGTTCAAACCAGTGGCAGAGAATAAATATTTGCCACTCGCAAATCTGGCTGTATCTATCACTGTCACTTCCATTGTAGACAGGCGCTTTGATATTTCAGCATTCCGCGCTAGCTTCACTGTGACATTGAAAGGTTTTACCTTTTCTTGTTTTCTATTATTATTCATGAATCCTTAGAACTAAAAAGATGAAGTTGAGCTAAGTAAAGTAGAGAGTTACAATAAGAGATTTTTGCTCTACCGTGATTATTAATTTGTACTCAACCCTAAATAGTGTTAACGCTCTACATGGGTTCGACCGCAAATATTTTCATTTTTCTTAGGAATAAGATGATACGCTTCGAAAATCTATGAATCTTAATTCTACAACCATGGAGTGTTTTAACAAATATGTGAGTAGTACTTATGTTAGGCGATGTTGAGGTTAATGTACAAAGCAAAATAAACCTGAAAAAAATAAGATATGTTAAGCTTTGTAAAACCCATTTCCACTAAAGCTAAGCTAAGCTTATAAATTAAAATAAAGTTAACTTCTCCCACAATAAGTCATTTATAAGTATAATTTATAATGGCTGTATTGTAATACTAACCTAATTCAATTTGTGTTACAAAAATACCAGTTATAATAAGATATTTCCAAATAGTAAACTATTATTCGAGTAACTATTCATGTTATTGATCGTTGCTGTCACCGCCACACTAACGCCGTCTTCAGAAGTTACTAAGAATCTAAGGTCTTGACTAATCACGTGACATTAGGAACATTGACCTCCAGTTTCCCTTGTGGAAGTAGACTTAATATAAATCACTATACCAATGGAAACTTTGTTCGAGATTAGTATTATTGATCGCTGCCACTCGGCTCCGTAGTTACCCTAGCTATTCCTTGCGTTTGACGTAGACATCTGAAGCTAGGAACGATGGCTTTCAATGTTCTTGACGGTAGCAGTTCTACAATCTTTCGTATATTTGAAAATATACATGTTGGGAAATTTGAATGTTTTTATTTAAGCATAAAAAATTTACTGCTGTAGAATAGGTTTATTCGGTGATGTATTTACCAGATTGTATGTAGACACTTTAAGTCTGACCGCTGTTTCGTTACTATCGCTTGAACTATTGTAGTTAACGTGGCTACCAAACTGCTATCAAACTGTCCGGCGATTATTTTGTAGCTTATGCAAATTTATCATCTATACAAATACGTAAATCACAGATCGATGATCGATTCTACGAACATAATTCAGTATTTAACTGTTGTCGGTTGCTCCAGAAACAAATTGGACGGCCTAGTGACAGCAGCTTAGCCTTCTATTCCGTAACTTATGTAGCATGCGTGCATAACACGATGGTAACTTTAGAATTGATCGTTTATTGGATAATATCATAAGATATTAAAAATAATCGACCAGCCTTTAGTATGTATTAATTAGTCTAACTATAGGTAAGACTGTATAAAAACATTGGTAAAAATATTTTCATATTAGGACATAAAATGTCATAGCAGTACAGTGGAACCATTTGATTCTAAATACATTTTTATAAGATTGAAATAACTAACGAGAGTGCACCACGCGATGTTAAGTGGTCGCTGTCATCATGGAAATCTGTACTATACAGGACAGGTGCTCTATTTGAACTTTGTTATTCTAGAGAACAGAGATAGTCGCTTAGTATTTAAATCAGCCGGCATCGCACCTTCACAAAAAAACGCGTGAGCTGCTTGGCGTTAGAAATAGGTACGTTTTTGGTACTTCCCCAATCAAACTATGTATGTATATTGATTCTATCGTTTAGTATGGCCATTAAAATATTAAATATGCCACCTATATCACGGTATTAAAGTAGCGAATAACTCTAGGTCTTCTCAAGATGTAGAAAGCCATTTTGTGAAGACCTAGAGCTATTAGGCAAAATAGGCAAGGTATCTTTGATTTCGCACAGTAATGAGCGACACCATACATATGCTACAAAGCTACGTTAAGCTAAGTGACAATCACTAATCCATACCTTAGTTACCTAAAATATCACGGGTGGAGCACCGTTATTCTGTAAGGAGGATGAAGAATTATGTAACAACATATATGTAGATACTTAACAAGTGCTCTTCCAACTAATTGAAATAGTAAATACCAAGCATTGCATTCTACTAGTTTTTATATCCGTTTTTCAATGTATTAAACGACGTCATTTGTTTTAAATACTACCCAGTCCTGTCAATTTATTTTATTTATTAGAACAAAGATATTATCTGCTTGTCCGATTGTATGTAACACACACGTTACGGTTGATATTAAGTGTAGCTTTGTAAAACAAGGAACAAACCACATAATGAGAATAATAACCGCAAACGACTTCTAGACTAACAAGTTTTTATGGTTTTATTACTGTTATATCACAGCCCGTATTTGGAACGCGTCTACATTTTATGATGATACTATTTTTACTGTTTAACTATTTTTACTGCACTTAGTAACTTGTCACTACAAGTTACTACAATTAACTTGTTGCAGGAAGTTTGAACATGCAAATTAATGAATTGGTGCGTATTAAAAAATATTTGAAATAAGTATTTTTAAAGTATCCGTTTTTTTCAGTAAACATAAAGTCTATGTACATACGTACATTAAATAAACGCTTTATACATTCATAGTCCCACAGTAGGATTTTCTCCTGTTTCGTTGCTATGAACTCTCTTATTATTTGTACATACATTTCATATCTATTGTGACAACCTGCTATGAATTACGTTTAGATACATGCATTGACGGTGGAACTACCTAACTAACTTAAAGTTGTTCAACGAGCTATGAAAATAGCTGTGCACGAAGTTTCTCTCAAGGATAAGATCTGAAACGAGGTAGCAGGGAACCAAATTATCGACGTAGCTAAAGGTTGGTGAGTTTCGACTTTAGACCTGATCGTTATCTTCGAAATACTTGACTCAATGGTAAAGTTAGGTATGGTTGTTAAAGCCAAATTTCAAAAGTTTGAGTCAATCATGAAGCCATCCTGAGCCATAACACGGGCAGCACTCCTGCATCATCAGGCTTAAGCTAATGAAAGTTTTATTTTTTGGCTGCTTAATAAACTTATATACCTATACGTAAAACGAAAGAGTTACCTGCGTTGAAGCATGAAAGCCGAGCTTGCTTATATATATGATTAAGCACCAAATGGCATACTTCTATGGTTTATGCTCGCAAAAGTACCTGCATCGTCAATATACAGGAGTAAAAGTAAAATTTTAATTATTTTTAATCATATAATTTTATCCCAGATATTTATGCTTATTTCAGGTTGAGTATCCGATGGGTAGAAGCTAGTTTATCTCAAATTATATTAAATAGAGGGGGATAGAGGTTTCAACGCCATAACTAGTTGTACATATAAGGAAAACTTAAATATACTGTGAATGAACCAATAAAAGGAACACTAAAATATCGACTTCCATCTCTTTATTTCAAACAGTGAATTTGATTTCTCTATCCAAACATTACTCGACTGAAAGGGTTACTGTATGGAATTTTCATAAACGTGACCTGTCGGTAAACAATGACACGGGCATACGAACTAAGGCATGCAAATACAGTTGAATTGCAGTACGAATGAGAAACGTCCTCAATAGAGAACCGCTATTTGAATTCCACTTAAGCCCAGGTTGCGTTTGCCATGCTCTCCCAAAAAGTGCATGCCTATTTTAAAATCTATCGGAAAACGATTTGGATTATTCGATTTGCCGTTTATATTTTTCGAATATAGAAAATATGTAGATTGCGCATATAAATAACGGTTATTTACACGCAACTTAATTCAAATTACAATTACATGCTTTTTTACAGCAAAGTTATCATTCTGTTTGTAAATAACTTTAAAAAAAAAGAATAGCATACGAGCAACCAGCCTATCTGATAGTAAGCTAGAGGCAACTGCCGCCTTATAGATTAAAAAGTTATATATTCTGAAAGGATTCATAATATATCCACAGAATAATATATTTCAATTTTATGACATAGTCTTTGAGTGTATTAAAATAAAATATTCAAAATTTTTGTTCCATACCTAATCTGGGTTCTTACCCGACTGCGTCACAAGGAGGGTAATGTTTTTCGAGTGTATGTATATATGTATGTATGTTTGTTTGCATGTATGTCCATTTCTTGGCACGCGCTACACCCCAAACGGCTTGACGGATTGTAACGTATGACATATCATTAGATTTGTCGCAGTTTGCATAGTAACATAGGCTATATATATTTTTTTAAATGGCGCCTGGAAATAAAGGAAAAACGGGGAGAAGGGACGATTATTTTTACTATTACAACAATATGGATATCAAATGAAAACTAGTAAATAGACCTATCAAAAACATATATATTGTCATACTTTTACTCGACTATTTTGACAAAAAAAGGCGTTTAATTATATATGTATCATTATGAATACGTTTTAAGCAGTCGGGTTTTTGTTTTAATGTTTTTAACGATGTAACTAATGTAATCTGTTACAGCTGAAATATTTTTAAGTGGAGAGAGAGGAGATATGAAATGTATGTACAAATAAAAAGGTCAGGAATAAACTTTATGAGCGTTAATAGCTTGCATTACCGTTGTTCTTCGAAAAGAAATACCATTTTGAGCAGTTCCAATTTTGTTTGTGTTAGTAACATAGTAGGTTTTTAATTGCCAAAATGTATCATCGTCTGATTTAAAACAAGCGTTCAAACTACAATTGAATTTTGATAAATAATTAGTTCTATAAAATTTATATCATGCAGGTTAATAAAGGAACTCTACTATGTATAGAAAGAACTACCGCAACATTAATGTTAATTTCTCTTGAGGCCTCTAAGGAAAATAACTTTATATTTACTTTTTTAATTTCTGCGATATAAATAAATAAAATGTAATGGTAGGAGAAATCAATAACAATACAATAGAATTTCCACAGCATCACGTACAGCGCGTTTTGCGGAACACTTACTTTTATTATAATTGAACTGATGCATCAACATTTTCCGATACATTCAGCGATTTTACGATACATTACTTGAATAGGAAAATTTTCCATTGGTGCAAAAATACAAAAGGTTCGATCTATAGAGGGCCTGGTATTGAACAGTTGGCTGGACGTGGATAAATATGCACAGAGTCGTCTCAATAAACACGGTACAATATGTATCCATTAGGGAATCACAATAACCTTTGCTTGGCCAATGTTCGGCAAACACTCTAACCAATTTGCAGATAGTAAGTGCGGGTTTAGTGTACCTTCTAGGTGTCTCGTTATTTATACACTTAAAGGCTTCCCTGGTCTTATCGTGTTATTTTCCCGACTTTATGCTAAATAGTTTAGAAAGTAGGATTATTACAACATTACAGCTGGAAAATAAATTAACGATATAGCCTCCTTTATAAATGCGAACAAATATTCTATCGGCTAAGTGCGAGTTCGACTCGCAGGCGAAGGGTTCCGTAGTATTATCATTGACAAATTTTGAAGATAAAATATAGGTATGTTGTGAATTTCTAACTACCAACATAAGTTTGTTTTCCATAGAGTTTGTATGAATTACAAAGTTATGTTATTCGGTTTTTGAAAAAGTACTTTATCTCAACAACTGTCAACAACTTAACATCTACAAGATATTTTTTATCCAGACTTTTAACACTCTTGGTTTAAAAGTTAAAAAGTTAAGTATCCCCCCCGGACACACATTTTACCACTTTGAAAGGGATTATCTTTCAAATAATGGACTTCAAGAATGATTTTAGATACCTCAATGTCATTTTTGAAGACCTTTCTGAAGATACCCCACACGTTTATGTAAGATTAAAAGATTTTTTTTTCAGTTCCATGTATGGGGAGCCCCGTGATCGAAGGGAGCCCCCCTAAATTTAATATATATTTTTATTTTTGTACTAAATTCTAAATTCGGAAAGCGGTTTACAGAATACACTTATCTACCAAGTTTCAATTTTATATTCTTAATAGTTTCCAAATAAAATGGCTGTAACATACGGACAGACGAATGGACAGATAGACATGACGAATCTATAAGGGTTCCGATTTTTACCATTTGGCTACAGAACCCTAAAAAGAACATCGCTTCTCAAGAAAATGTGAAAAAGATTCTATACTGATACAATAGTTCAGACTTATTTTTCTTTTGTTTGTCATTTTTTTTCTTTCGTCACGGTTCTCGAGCAATGTATTAAATGCCTCGATCACTAAAGTGATCGAAGACTAAATGTGAAAAAAAACTATTCGAGTATTTTTTAATCGTATTAATTTAAGGAAACAGCTTGAATTATATTAATTATTTTTTTAACAATTATACCCGTTTAGTATGCGTTTACAATAAATAACGTGTAGATGCACTATTCCTCGCCAAAAAATTTAAATATAGTTTTATTCGAGTTTGTTTTAGTCGGTTATTGTTTGAAACAATAGTAGGTAATATTTTATTAATGAAAGTCAGACATGCAATCTAACCATCTCAGCATGAGTTATGTTCACAATTTAATTAGCGTACCGTCCTGGGTGTTCATTTGCTCTAAAATATTCAGACGTTTAACTTTATGCAGTTTTATATACAAATCTACGTTCTCTCATACAATATTTTTTTTTTGCGAAACGACACACCCTGGGGGAAATGTGAAATAATTTCTAAGTGTAATAAACTAATACATTAATCTATAATTATAAATAGCAGAGCAACAATAGTTCAACGCCTTTATCTGTTTTGTTTGTATTTTTTTGTTAGTCAAAAACATTTAAACACACTTAAAAAACTGTATTTATAAAGACTGGGCAGTATTAATGCTATTGAATATGTTATTATTGCCAGAAATATATTACTAACACTAATATAATATTTTTGTTAAATTACATTATGTGTCGTGTTGTTTCGAGTGCTGTGTGGTCTCGGTCTTGTACACCACCACTCCCTCTTTTTCCGTAGATAGACACTACCCTTGACAATCTAAAAATCAGGAGAATATCTCCACCTGTAACATCAATCTTTACTGATGGATAAATAATTACTTATGAATATAAAGAATTGAATATAGAACAATATCTATAAACACTAGGAAATTCTTTAACGGTAATGTTAAGGATGCAAACTAGTACCACCGTTAAAAATATTAAAACAAAAACCCGACTGCTTCGAACATATATATTGTTCATAATAGTATATATTTCATTTACCTTTATATGAGTTTTTGTCAAAATAGTCAAGTAAAAGTTTTACAATATATATTTTTACATTGGTCTATTTACTAGCTTTCATTTGATAATATTGTCGTAATAGTAAAAAAAATCTTTCCTAAAAAAGAAGTAGCCCCCTCTTTTTTAGGAATGATTTTTTCTCTATTTTCAGGCGCCATTAATTTAATTACATAGCCTATGTCACTATGCAAACTAAGTCGACTGTAGCGCGTACCAAAGAAATGGACATAAATACAAAGAAACAAACATAGGTACATACATATATACATAACTCGAAAAACATTACCGGGGGGTAATGTTTTTCTGACGCAGGGTAATAAATTACATATTAAGCGGAGACTCATAAATAAATATAGCTCAGTACCTAAAAGATTTAAAACAAAATGCAATACTCAAGAAATATTGTTACAAATATATTTTTATTTGAAATATATGGCATATTTTATTATTAAATTGCAATGTGGCTGCTTGACACGTATTAATTTATGAAGTAACCTACATTTTGGCTACATTCCTAAAACTAATATTGCGAACTATTTCACTTAGAGTACCAGGTGTAGCGACCAATTAGCTGCCAACGTATCAAAGTATAGTTAACAAGCAGCTTTCATTAGAACGAATTACTCTTTGATCTTACCATGACTGTGGGAGGTAAAAAGTCACTTTAAAAATGAAGTTTGTTTATTTTTTAAATAACTTTTTACCTTTTTCAATCCATTAACACTTTTAGGTCCAATGCTGGATATTGGCTTCCAATGAGGGTTTTACCTTTTTTTAACGAGCTTGCAGGCCTTCTGATGGTAAGTGGTTATTGCCGTCCGTGGACATCTTTAAGCAACTTCATATAGAAAAGGGGTGAAACCTGAAGTCAATCACAGATGCGCTACTACTCGCGAGGACTAAGATGATCGTCTCACATATAAGTGAGCCCGTAACCACAACCTTCTACCGAAACGCAAGAACTGCTTTACGTTAGAAATAGGTTTGGCGGTATTTTCTCGGTCGAACTACATTGGTTCTACAACCTGGTAACCTATAGTCTTAGTCACGCTTTTTTTGTATCGAGGGGGAAAACCTTCAAAAGGTACCAGACACTGTGGGAGCAACAACACCACCGGAGTCCTTCGAGCGCGATGCCCTCTTCCGGATTCTTTCCTGGTGAGCATTTACCCTCACCGTGTCTTTTAGTCACCTGTTACGAGAGGCAGGGGATACCGTAGCCCTACTCTGCTCCCGGAACTACAGGGACGCCGCGTCGGGGGTCATTATCTGCAACCCCGACGTCTTCTCCTTCGCACGAGATCGGCGCGCTCCCTGGCCCGTTTGGCGTCCTCTTTTACATGCATAACGCGGTCGCAAAAGTCGACCGCGCTATCCCATGCTTCGCCAGAACGGATCATCGCTGCTACTACTGCCTCCGGAGAGAGGTCCCCCCCATTTTTCGCTGAAAACCTATCATCTGGCAAGTGGGTAACTAAACGCTATAGGTTTTTATCTTACATAAGAAGAGGCTACAGCCTCCTTTCCTCTGGATTTTTTCATCGAGGAGATAGGTAGTGATTATTCAAGACCTATACCACATAGCACCTGCATCTGTATATAAAAGGAAAGTTTTAATTTGTTTTAGATAACGTTACTAGTTTTGCTTTTTTAGAGTGACCATAAAAGGGTTAATTAAAGTAAATAAGTGATATTGGAAACATTTTCAATGTTTGCCTGTAATATTAAGTGCTGCCTTATTTTATCATGAAAAGTGTGGTCTATCTATCTATGTATCAACCTTTGAGAGTCCAATGCTCGACACAGGCCTCCCC
Source organism: Cecropterus toxeus (assembly GCA_018249875.1). Lineage (NCBI taxonomy): Eukaryota > Metazoa > Arthropoda > Insecta > Lepidoptera > Hesperiidae > Cecropterus > Cecropterus toxeus. The sequence continues at coordinate 8,028 of DWNE01003095.1, read as the reverse complement.
TAATCAGCGCCACTCCGACCGGTCTTGGGCTATCTGAATCCAGCGGTTACCCACCGTCTTCTTTAAGTAATAAGTCCATCTGGTCCGGGGACGGCCTGCACTCCTTTTACCCAGACGTGGTCTCCATTCGAGGACTATTCTACCCCATCGGTTATCTGCCCTACGAACGACACATTATTCGTAGGGCAGATAACCGATGGGCCTACGCATTGATACTTCAGCTTATTAATTTTGAGAGCTATGTCGGTAACTTTCGATCGAATACGGATTTCATAATTTCGAATTCTGTCGCGTAGGGAAATACCAAGCTAGCTCGCTGAGCGACTTTAACCCGGCGTGAATGAGGTGAGAAATTGTTACACCAGCTATGAGGTGGGTGGGAGATACCCAAAACTTAAAAGTATTTTTTTTATAGTATGATCGTGTAATATGCGTTTTTACTCGAGATATATTAATGATTGTGTCTATTCAACAGGATCAGTAAATAAAAAAAACATGTACATAATAAAAAAACGCTATTTTTATTGAAATAAAAAGCCATATAAAATTTCTTAAAAAAAATATAAGTTTTGGTAGTTCACCTTTTTTTTCCATAAAAATGTAACAAAATTACAATTTCTTTGGTAAATTAACATAAAAATAGTTTCTTCTAACAACTATAACTAAAAAATGGAACTTTAAAGTCTTACATAATCAGGTAACCTAACAGTCAAGTTACACCTAAAAATTACAACAATCTCCGCACACTAAAATCGCATGTTCCATACATATTGGTTTCTCACATCGTGAGCAGCAATTTTTTGTTTTTCTGTCTTTTTTTTTAGTACAGTCACCACATCTAACATATTTGCCAGCCATTTTTTTAGAAACTGATGGTAAAGGTTCCCCTAAGTGATCAGCAATCCTCTTTCGCGTTTCCCTTGGAATATGCACATTCTGTTGTCTGTTTCGAAGACTATCATTTATTAGGCTTAATCCTAAATTACGAAGAAAGTCTCGGCGTTTAATGGCTGCGGAACCCGTGTTATTTTCTCTATAGATTATGACACCATTTATGGCAGCCATATTGAGTATACCATAAAAAACTGTCATAGGCCAACGTTTACTGTTGCGTGAAACATCATAAGTAGCACTCAGTTCATCAGCGACATCGACTCCACCTTTTGTTTTATTATAATACGTTATCATTTCAGGTTTTTTTTTTATCGCCTGTCGTTACGTCTATATTTTGATCGTGGTGTAAAGTTGACATAACCAGCACAACTTTATTTTTTTTAGGGACATACGACACCAGAGTAATATCGTTCTGGAACCCAAACCGAGAGACATTTATTTCTGTTGCTTTCTTGAAAATTTCAGGTACACTTGCCTTGTTTTTACGGACTGTACCCACAGAAGTCAATGAATGTTCTTTCAGCAGATGAATCATAAGGGGGTAACTAGTGAACCAATTATCAAACGTCAAATTCCTGTTCGTTTTTGTTATTGGTTCCACTAAACGGTTCACGATGTCAAACGCTTTGTTACTCAGTTGGTAAGGCCCTGGTGGTTGTTTTCCTGCGTATATTTCAAGTTTGAGAATGTAAAACTTCTCCGCATCTACGAGAGCTTGAATTTTTATTCCATATTTGGCTGGTTTATTCGGAATGTATACGCGGAAAGGACATCGCCCTCGGAAAGATAACAACATTTCATCTATAGTAAGGTTCTCGGAAGGCACATAATGTTCTTGAATATTTTCAACAAAATTATCCATAACTTCTCTTATTGCAGCCAGGTTATCGGTCTTTTTTCTTTGGTCCCGGGTACTTTTATCATCAAATCTCAAACAATTCTGGAGGAAGTAAAATCTCTGCAATGACATTGTCGTTCGAAAAATTTCTACACCTGTACCATCTGTACGCCACAAATCATTCAAGTTTTGTCTATTTGAGCGATTGAGGCCAGCTATATACACAAGGCCTATAAATGCCTTCAAATCCTCTAAAGTTGCATCTTTCATGTGATACTGCTCTTTGTTCTCTGGACATTTTCCCCTTTTATCCTTTATTTGAATATTTGTGTTTGTAAGTATGGTATTTAACATATTATTTGTAATAAAGAGACTCCAAGTCTCAATCTCCGTCTTAGCAAGTTTTGCAGTACTTTTTACGCCTGGAGCATTAGTAATAATATTCTGAGATCGAACTCGAACGCTTTGTCTAGGACAATCTTTTGACCATTTTGTGCCATCTTTAGATGTATAAAATATGCCACATACCTCAGATGGCTGACTGGTAGCCCCCGGCATAGTTTCCAGCTCTTCAAAGTCATCCAAAATACCCTCTTGTTCCGAATCACTTTCTTCACTTCTCTGAGAAATGTTGTCAACCTCTTCTTCGCTCTCGGAGTCACAGGAACTCGCACTTGAACATTTTTCTAATAATTCTTGAAGCCGACGTTCATTATCTTCATAAGACATCTTGAGAGATTTAATAATAAATCACGAAATAATATAAATAACAATAAATTATAAACTTATTGTCAAAACAAAAATGTAACATCGACTACGAGGTCGGGTGTGACGTACCCAAGTCAAATGTGCAGACGTGTTTCTATTGTCGCCGCCGGCGCAATACTAAACTCGTCGTTGTACCTCACCCCTCACACCCTTCCCTCCAGCTACTGCAAACGCAGGACTCGCATGGCAACAGTAACATTAAATAATCTGCGTTTAAAAACTTCTCGGGTATGACATACCCGACCTCACTCACGCCGGGTTAAGCTTGACCCGCGTGTTGGAGCGGTCACCATACCGATCTGACGCGCAGTAGGTCCCGGGTTCGATTCCCGGCCAGAGCCTTAGCCTTGAGCTTTTGTATGAGTCTCACAGTAAAAGACCACGTCTTACTGGCAACATACACTGCTCGAACATCTTCGACTTCAGGCTCCGAGGTATAGTGTGGTCAGTCAAATATAATGCCAAGATGTTTTAGAACTTAGTCCTCAGGAGAATCAATGTTTCTCTACCCAATAATAAGTAAGACTGCCAGTTTGTGATTGATTACAGATAATATTCATGAGTGGCAGACTATTTTACAATTGCATTATCAAAGTAGAAATTAAAGTGTTATTGCGACTGCGACAGAAGGAGGATGATGATTTACGAGCGTATGTATGTTTTTATTACCGTTTCTTTGGCATTCACCAAACGACTTGATGAATTGTGATACTTGACATATAATTGGGATCGTTTCAGTTTGCAGAGTGGTATATATAGGCTTTATAACTTTTAAAACTGACGCTTTCCTTAAAATGGAAAAGGGGAAACGAGATGTCTTTGAATCATTGCAATATGTTTAGCAAATGAAAGCTAGTGAATAGACAATTAAAACATATTTATATATTCAGATAATTTTATTTTATTATTATGATGAAGACTTATAAAAAGCCCTAAATTAAACAACAAAAAACGCATAAAAACAATAAACTGAAACTGAAGGCAAGGAGTCGTGTTGTTGTTACAATATTACTTGCTTAGATTCTCAATACTATAATATCAATTTATTTACAAACATGATGTGGTTATACCTGCTTAAAATAATATTACTTTTAATTATTATAGCTTTTCATAAAATCACAGTACTATAAATTATTACGATTTAATACATGCAAGCAAACTGACAGGTAAAAAATTAAAATTTTATCAAATTATCTAAGAATAAATAAATATATCTATTATTAGTTTTATCCAATATATTTTCTTTTGCAAATATGTACGATGGACAGCCTGAAATTTTCATTTTTGTTACACGTAAGGATTTGTTGATTGACCAAAGAGTCAGGTATATTCAATAAACAGTTAATATTGTAACAATACAGTAGAGCACTATGCGGTCCTCCAGACTCCGAAACCTTACCGTTGTCTTGTCATTGTATAGTCAGACAAGTTAATTAAGTGGCTTAGCGGTGTTATAGTAATCTTGACAGCTTTGCCGTCTGTGTCTTGAATATTAAAACTGAATTAGAAGTAAAATGCGATGAAGCGTGCATAGCCTCGCTGCTTTTCTATTTCATGACTGCTTTAAGTTCTCAAATTAATTTAGTTTTTAAGTTTAAGTTCTTTTTTTCTTTCTTCTTTTTTTTCTTTAAGTACTCCAATTAATTTAATTTTTTCTTCTTTATTCAGCTAAGTCAACCTCGGAGCTACATTTTTTAAATAAAATAACTAGTAATATCGAGAAAAACATTTAAACAAAAACCCCGACTGTTAAAAATGATATTTTGTTCAAAACTGTATATTAGTATATTTTCTTCAACGCTTAAATTAACTTTTCATCAAAATTGTGACAGGAATGGAAATACATACAAACAAACATACACACATACATGCATACGCTCAAAAAACATTAGAGTTGGGTAAATCTTGGACCTTTGCTTTTTACGGCAATTTTTATTGCAGTACGTTGGTAGAGTGGTCCAGGCCACCTATAGGAATCGGAAAAGACACCTGGCTAGCAGTGACATATAAAAAGTGACCGTATATCTTATAAATAATCCAAATACATTTTTGAAGATGGTACAACTTTTCCTGGTCTGTCTCCTGAGGTAGCTCCGCCACACTGATGTCTATATCTACACTAATTACTATTATAAAGCAGTAGACATTGTTTGGTTGAACGCGCTAATCTCAGGAACTATTGGTTTAAATTGAAAAATATTTTTGTGTTCAATAGTAAAATTATCGTGGAAGGCTTTAGGATATATAACATTACGCTATGTTTGTTTTTAATAGATTGTTCTCTAATAAACGCGGGTGAAACTGCGTAGCACAGCTAGTAATAACATAGAGTAAAATAACTACTGTTGTATTCTGGTCAGAAGGCTGTGGTAAGGATATCTATCAGAGGGATTCTAACTTAGTTCTTCGGGCTAGCAACATATCTGAAACTTACCTCAGGTAGACTCTTATATTATCTTGGGTCAATTACAGATCTTCGTGGGAATCAGTGGCTGCTTACCTTACTTAAAACATGGGCCGAATATTCGTTTGCACCTTTTTATATATTGGCGTAGCAAACGAGCATGCAGTGATTTTTTTTTATAAATATTAAGTAGCAAACGTACAAGCAGCCCACCTGATGGTACTTACCTTTGACATTTGTAAGTAACTTCATATAGAACAGGGGTTCTATATGAAGTCTATCACAGATGTGTTGCTACTCTTCGAGCGCGATGGCCCTTTATGGGCCCTTTCCCGGCGAGCATTTACTCTCACCTTGTCTTCAGATGTATACGATGACATGGGACCACACATGCCACCGTCCTTCTCGGGGTCGCTTGGTAGGGCGGCTCGAGCTCACACTATTACCACCCGCAACCCCCGTTTAGTCGCCTCTTACGACAGGCAGGGGATACCGTAGCCCTATTCTAGACCCGGAACTATAGGGACAAAAAAGGCAAGCATCCCTACGCCTACAATCAGCTTTACCTGCGTCTATAGATGTTTCACATCATAAAATAACTTTCCTTTAAAGTTTACGTTTTCGAGCCGCAATGACTTTTTTATATTTGAACGAATAGAAGTATCATTTTTGAAAGGCTATATTGTAGGAACTTGATAGCGATGTATGCATTTGAGTGCGGGCAGGTGTTAGCAAGTTGTAGTATGCCAAACATGTGCAAGCCGACGCTGCCATCTTGTCATAGTATAATAAGACAAGTTAATTAAATAGCTCAGAGGCATTACAGGAATCCCGACAGCTTTGTCGGATTGTGTTTATGTAGCAAGATTAGTGTGTAATAATGTGCTGAGGAATGTTAAATAGTATTATTAGTGTATTTGTTATTCTCCAGAAGTCGCACCAACAAATTATATCTTAAGCAATCGTTTCATTGTTGCTCCCATATAAGTATTATTTTTTAAATATGAAGGTAGCAAACGTGCATTCTGTCTACCTGATGGTAAATGATCACCTTCGTCGTCCTATGACCATCATCGTCCTATGACGCGGAGGTAGCATAGCCACATGGAGTAAGTTTTGCGGGCCTCGAGGAACCCCTCTTTACCCGGGCAATTCCCTTTGTAGACACGCTGTCTGCCAGTGTTGTTAGCTGCCATCTGGCAAAGGTTCAGCCTTTGGTTTTCAGTGAACGCGCTAAACTGCTACTGCAGACGTAGTCCCTTTGATGGTCGGGAGCCACCAGACCCTCGAGTTCACGCGAGAGCGGGCGCCCTTTAGGAGGTCGAGCGTGAACTTCCCACAGAAATCTGTAATCGACCCCAGATAAGACCAGTGTCTTATCTGAGACTAGCCATGATGCGTTACTATCCCTGAAGACTAAGTTGGAACATCTCGGATATGTATATGTCTCTTACCACACTCTTCAGTCCAGAACATAGAAACTCACGACACCAATTTTATGACGCAGAAATAGATGCGGAAGTGGTGCTTCCGGAATCAAATCACAATGAATTCTACCACCTCCTTTTCAACTTCCCAATTATATAAACAAATCAATGAACGGTGTAAAATGAAGTTGTGGTCTTAAATACTCTTAGATAAAGTTATGTACATATTAGACATACATTTCGAGGAAGGTAATGTTTTTGAGCGTATGTGTGTATGTTTGTGTTTGATTGTATCTAATATTAATATTCGATTAAGAACGAATTCTTAAGTTCGAATTATTACACTAGGAGTGTGCGAACGCTAAAATATTGCTCTTGGGGAAAAATGGATGAAATTAAGATTATCCGCTGCTTAGCAATCAAACAACTTGCGAAGTGCCGGTCAATTTAATGGACGTTAAAAAAGTATTTTTTACTCTTCTTTCAGAGGTATATTTATTGGAATCATATCTAATCCGGTATGCGAGGAAAATTAGTGTATTATTATGAGAAAATTTAGTTAACAGGGGTTCAGCTTTTTCCAAGCTTAGTAATCGCTTCACATGAACTAAGACATAAACACGATGTTGAAGTTGAAAGGTTCCAAAGCAAGTCTATCTTAATTTATTATATAAAATAACTACATAGATTTTCGCAAAGTACGTATCGTTAGATAATGTGACCTGAAGAGAAAAACAATGATTAGTAAAATCACAAATCATTAGAGCTTAAATATGACCGTTACGCTATCAATAATACTGTATGAGTATGGAAGGTAATTAAACATAATTATTATATTTCGCTCAATACATCCAAAATCTAACAATAATTTAATCATTCGTAAACCCGATAACAACTATTCAATATTCACCGCCACAACTGTATCCGATGGTCGCTTATTGAATACGAGTTGATTAGTTTTGTCAGACGATAAGTAATCAATTCTATGGAAAATTACAACAAATACACAGACAATGGCTTAATCAAGACAAAAGTTTGCTTCCCCGAGGCAAAGCTTTCACTTTATGCATTACAATGTTTCAGTTTTAGTTATATTTTTTAATAAAATAATACAGTCTATGTGGCATCTATAACCTTTTTAAAACGAAATGGAAGTCTTTTTTGAAGTCGATTACATAACAACATAGAATAGGGATACGTACCCTATGGTGAGCTAGAACACTCAATTATGCATGGTTATGTACTGAAAATAGACGAATCGACGGATAGACAGATAAAATAGGAATGGTTAATTTCATTCGCATTTGACTTCATGTCGTAACCAAACCTCAAAATTCAGTTCAGTTAAAGCAGGTGGTATTTCCAGGTGTTAGAATCAATGTAGTTCGACCGGGAAAGAACTCCTGTTCTATATGAAGTTGCTCACAGGTGTCCACGAGTAACCACTTACCATCATGTGGCCTGCATGCTCGTTTGTTACTTCATTCTTATAAAAAAAAATTGGCTAAGTGCGAGTCGCATGCGAAGGGTTCCGTAGCATTATCATTCACAAATCTTGAAAAGAAAATACAGCTCTGTTATAAAAATAATAAATAAAGTTGAACAGATTTCCGACTAACAACATAAGTTTGTTTTTCATAGTGTTTGTATGAATTACAAAGTTATGTTATTCGGGTCTTGAAAAAGTGCCATATCTT
>DWNE01003094.1:0-17373 GCA_018249875.1 Cecropterus toxeus | reverse complement strand
CACTTTTACCGAGTTACGTGTCAACTGACTTATTTACGATTTGATGTTCGTTCTATCGCATTACTACTTTTGTGTGCTATAATCCTTGTCGAGGTCGTCGTGAATAAAGCAATCCGGTTTTCTTCGCTGTGGACTTCTTAATCATCATCAGTTTTTTACCATGGTGATTAGCCCACCGATGAACCATCCTCTTTTACCCGGGCTTGGGACCGGCAGCGCCGTCGAAACGGACGCAGGCAGAATTTGGACGGTGGTAGAACCCCTTGTGGTTCAACTCCGCCACACCTATTTCTGCCTAATAATTGCAGTGTTAAGTGCTAATGTGTTCTGGTCTGAAGGGTGTGGTCAGCCCTGGCTCTAGGTAGGGGGAGGGGGGGGGGGCAATCCGGGGCCCATGCCCCGGGCGACAAGTTCAGAGGGCGGCAAATTCATAACTTGCAAACGAATGCGCAACTCATCATTGATATAACTTTGACCATTGGAGATCCGGAGGTGGGTGTGGTAAGGGAGATCTAGGTAGTGGCGTAGCGTGGGCTTACGCCGCCCGGGGCGGAAGTTGAACTCGCCACCCATTATCAAACTTTAGTCAATACAAAAAAACGATAACAGAGAACAAAAAAAAAAGAAAAAGAAAACGACAATATCTGACTTGACGACCAAGGAAACAAAAAAGACAATATCTAACTTGACGACCAATAAAAACGAGGTTGCCAAATCTTTTTGTTTTGCCGCCCCTCATAATGTGCCGCGCGGAGCGGACAGGCCATCCGCCCCTGCCCCACCCCCCACGCCACTGGACATAGGCCGAGTCATTCGAATATAGTCCTCAGCAGTAACACTGCTCTTATTAGGTAGATATATGCATCCCTCCATGTAAGAAAATTTAGCTATGTGGTACCCATTTCCACCAGTAGTGCTAAATTGAGCAATAACTAGTAACATCGTTAAAATATGAAAACAAAAAACCCGCCTGCTTAAAACGAAATTTTGTTCATAATTGTTATAATAATACGAAATATCGCCCCCCCCCCTTTTTTCTTCTTTTTTATATAATTATATAGCCTATGCAAACTGAGACAATTCTAATGATATATGATACATCACAATCCGTCTAATCATTTGGGCTGTAGCGCGAGCCAAAGAAATGGATATACATACAAACATACATACATACTCTCGAAAAACATTACCTTCCTTCTGACGAAGTCGGATAGAAATCAAGCATTACAATGATGATAGAACACTATGTGGTTCGACTCTGGAAGCACGACCATTATACCGATTTCTGCCTATTAACGCAAGGGTTCTGGGCTCAAGGGTGTGCTGAGGGAGATATGCTCATCCAAGCATTCAAATGCCGATGGACCTATATAATTTACTCTAAAAAACTTTTCTTCTTAGTCTCTTAATATTTGTTTATTTAGATATAGCATCTTATCATTTAGATATACCATCGACTTATCACAAAATATTTATAATAAATTATTTATAATTAACACAAGTCCGTGTGATTTGTCATTATGGGCATATCGAATGGACTGCATGTTCGTTTACTACGAGTATTTCAATCTATACTATCATTACTGCCTATACTAATCTATACTATCTATACTTAATATTATAAAGCAGTAGAGTTTGTTTGGTTGAACGCGCTTATCTCAGGTACTACTGGTTCGCATTGAAAAATATTTTTGTGTTGAATAGTAAATTTATCAAGGAAGGCTTAAAGCTATATAACATCACGCTTTGTTTGTTTTTTTTCTTATGTAGTAGCGGGTGAAACCGCGGGGCATAGCTAGAGTTATATAAAAAACAGTTCGCGCATATATAGTGAAAAGCTATGTTGATGCTAGTAATTTTTACCTATCGATATTAAAAAAGTAAAAACCCAAGGTAATATTGTCCCTTAAGTGCAGTTAAAATTATATTATCGTTAATAATTAATAAATGTGAGTAATGGAACTTTAATTACCCTCCATTGTTTTAATATCGTTAATTAATTTTTAATCGTTTTATGTATTATGATTTGTTTTCTTAAATCAAGATAGTTTTTAATAACAATTTAAAACATGTTATTTATTTTGTAATACTGCAAAAGATCTTGTGTTTACATTTGCTTGCCTGAAATAGTTAATAAATAATTTTCTAAATAATGTACAAAATACTTAAAACCTAAAAGTTAAAGTTAACTTTGTTAAAGTCACACATTATTGTATCCATCTTTTATTTTAAACATTACTTTTAATAATAGTAATATAAATACATAACACATAGCACAAATTATTTTTATTGTATGTTAGACTGAATCAAATAAATTATTTATCCAATTTCTTCTTACACACCTAGAAGGACTAAATTTTGATTGTTGGAAGTAACCAAACCTAGCCATTGCCGCAAAAAAGTATCATTACCGTGCGAATAGTATTACGCGATTTATTCGGACTACTTGATGATAGACATAATTATGATCGTGTTAGGTCACATGTCTTGTCTTCTAAGCATTTCCTTCCTTCTGAGCTCATTGCATTATCAACTGCAAACGTAATTCTATCCTGATATATGAGACCAGTTAATATAAATTACCGGGACATTCTGATTATCGTGGGTAAGATCTTGATATCTCCCTCTTTCCTGTGAACCTGGTAACTGCTATTTATTATTATAAGTGTCGGAAACATTAACAGTATTCAACAAGAAAAAAGGCATACAGTCGTTCCTTCATCTCAAAGTTTTAGAGATTGCATTAATGTTACTTACGTAACTTCCCAGAGATTCACTGCAATGAAATGAAACTGAATTTTAACTAAGAACTTATTTTCAGGCGCATATTAAGTGCAATAAATAAAGTTTTTTAATACTTTTAATTAAAGATTGACGTAATTAAAAATGTTTATCACAATCTCTATCACACACGTTTATCACTTTGCCAGGCCATGTTTGCCAGTTGGTAGAACCAATGTAGTTTGACTGGGGAAGTGCCACCGCCACACCTATTTCTAGCGTGAAGCAGTTCTTGCGTTTCGGCAGAAGGGTGTGGTTGCCGGCTCACTTTTATATGAGGCGACCATCTCAGTCCTCGGGAGTAGCAACGCATCTGTGGTCGACTTCATATAGAACCCCTGTTCTATATGAGGTTGCTTACGAATGTCCATGGGCGGCAGTAACCACTTACCATCAGTTGGGCTGATTGCTCGTTTGCTACTTCATATTAATAAAAAAGTATTACAAAGAAATTAGCAAAATTGTTCAAATCTAATAATCTAATCGCTAAAAGTAGTATTTTAGGAATCGACGAATATTGAACTAAACACGTTTAATACCTGAAAGTGTAACCGTAACATTCCTTCAGTTTAAAGCGTAGTAGTTTCTCAGCGACGTTATCGCGGCAATGAATGGGCTGAACTAAGCTCTGCGAATAAGCACTATAACGGTGCTTAGTTTGAAAGCAAGTGTTTGCTCGTTTAAACTTGTAAATACTGATACCGAGGATATAGTTCTTTTCCTTTAACTTTTAAAGGTTTCTTCTTTGGATTCTTGTTAGGGTTCTTAGTGTTCCTGCAATGCAACAGTTAACATCAATATAATACTCTTACGTGCAGATAATTTTTAAGACATAATGGTTTTAATTATTTAACTTTTCCGGCTGTTTTTAAACGGCTGGACGAATTGCAACATATGACTTATCATTTGAATCACCTCAGTTACCAGAGTGACATAGGCTGTTTTTTAAAATAACATTACAATATTAATAACAAATGATAGCAAGCATATAGACAATTAAAAAATATATATAAATGATAATTTTTGTATTTTACTAAAATAGTCGCCGTCTTTAAATAGCAAAATATATCGAAATCAAAAGTAGCTTATAGACTTACCAGTCAAATAAGCTACATCCATGCAAAATTTCATGTAAATCGGACCAGTGCTTCTTGTGTTATTGAGTAACATAAAGATACAAAAAAAGACGATATTATGCAAACAAAAAAGCCAAACCCGTTGAGTTTTTTGCCGGATCTTCTCCGGATCTTCCGATCCGGTTGTAGTGTAAAAAAAAATATAGTAACTGACAATTTGTAAGTGCCCCCGTAGGCCTATGCAAAATAAAGACATTTCATTTCATTACACGCTATCACAGTTTTATATATTAGTACAGATATAGATAAAATAAAATGTAGGTCTGTTAAGTATTCTACATATTCACTAAGTTTTACATACCTTGCACACTTTGGACTGTTTACGTAAATTTTCTTATCGCAGCAACGAATGGGTTAAGCTGAGCACTATAAAGCACAATAACAGTTCTTAGGTCCGAAAGTTTCAAATGCGCAAATGATAAGAAGTTAGGTTGTTAAGTATTATATTAAGCGTAGTTGTGGCTGTGATGGTCTGAATATCACCGTTCCGTTGCACGTCATAGGAGGCATATGGGGACTTTTTTAGCAAATGACTCTATAGGCCTTTACAGCTTTACGGGGTTTTTGTGGCGAGCGTAAAGCTCATGCCGGGACGAAAAGACTGAAATGGAAGGGAAGGTGGCTTTGGTCCCCGTTGCCGGTTTACTCGACTTCTTCGCTAGAAGTAGGAACAGTTACGAACCCAGCAATTACCCTAGTCCTGACTTCCGCCTCTACTTAGGTGGGGTTGCGGCTAACCCACGGGCACCTGTGAGGTATGGACTTCGGCTTTGGTCAACGACCTGGGGTGACGACCCGCGTGGCGCAGCGGTCATCTTAGTGGTCTGTCGCGCAGTGGGTCCCGGGTTTGATCCCCGGCCAGACAGAAATGTGATTATTTTTTTTAGATTTCTTTAATTTAGATTTCTGTTCTGGATCTGGGTGTTTGTGTATTTGTCTTTGTGTGTCCATATAAGTGTAAAAAGCGTTATAGGTTGCCACTGCTCTAAGCTGTGATGTAGGGTAACGTATGTTATTGACTAGATAAAACCTGTTCTATAATCCCATAATGTCAACTCACAGCCTTTTAAAACTACTTCAGCTAGATAATACGTTTAAAATATTGCTTACTTAAATCTGAATAACATTACTCCTGTACAAAATGCATTTATATGGTTATTTCATGTTAATAGAAACGTTAACATGTTTCTTTTTGCATATAAACGTTATTTTCGTCCATGACTCGAAGAGGCTACTAAGAATTTAGTGGATTGCGTGTCTCTACGTTTTTTGAATAACTTGCTAGTGTTATCATAGATGTGTATGTAAAATAATGTACCGTACTTAACATATGAAGTAGTTTTTTTTATTAAAGGTTGAAGTAGTAAACGAGCATGGAATCTAACTAATCGTAGGTGATCTCTGCCGTCGATTGACTTCTGTAAGCAACTTCATATAGCTATTATTGCGTTACAGGTTGTGATTGCAAAGTGCGTTGAGGTTTCAAAGTGATTCAGGAACTATACTCTTCCACCAAAACGCAGAAATTACTTCAAGCTAGAAACTGTAGAACCTCCCTCCCCCTTATTACATATTTGACGACTCTTTTAGGCCTCAAGAGCAACTATTTATAATCGACTCTAGGTAAAATCTATTGTATATCGAGTTGGTTTTATAAGTAAGTAAATGGGCAGCAGAGACCACGTACCGGTAAGCTGCATGCTCCACTGCTACTTCAATATTATAAAAAAAAATGTTTTCGTCTTCAAAACTAGTAACATCGTTGAAAACATTATAAAAAAATCCGACTGCTTAAAACAATTTTTTTGTTCATAATGATATACATGTATTTTATTAACTGTTCATATAGCTTTATATCAAAAAAGTCAAGTAAAAGTATTGTAATATAAATTTTTTTAGTCTGGTCTATTTACTAGCTTTCATTTGATACCAATATTGTCGTAATATTTAAAAAATGGTGATTCCACTCCATTTTTCCTGCCTCATATATAGCCTATGTCACTCTGCAAGTTGAGAAGATTCTAATAATATATCTTTATTCATCACAATACGTCAAGCCGTTTGGGCTGCAGCGCGTGCCAAAGAAATGGACATACATAAAAACAAACATGCGTACATACTCCTTCTGGCGTAGTCGGGTAAAACATATATTTACGGATGTACTCGTTTACAAAATTTTCTAATATCTTACTTATTGTTCACAGGTTTCCATCAACTGCCCGGATATGTACCGAAATATGCATTATACAGGTATTTTTATAGTTTTTACACTCTTTGAATCCAACTTGCACTAACAATACTTACTTAGTCTATAAAAATCCCTTCGCATGAAGACTGATATGAGGAATGATTTTTGATTATTCTAAAATATTTTCTATTTGCATCAGTCACTATTTTTTAATTTTACTGTCTAATTATTTGTATTTTTTCCTTCTCATCCTAAAATCAATTAAAGCGTGATGCAACATTTAAATACTCGCGAACATTTCGCCAAGTAACTTACCGAACAATGTCGAGTATGTAAACGCCAGACTTGGATATAGACGCATAATCCTATAACTCAATCAATCGATCGAAACGATCTTCGTGGCGAGTGTCCACTATACCCGCGTATGTTATTTACATGTATTTGCATCTATTCGTCTACGATCGGCAAGTATTTAAATGTTACATTATAGACAGGGCTTTCGCGGAAATAACCCTTTAAGATTTAAAACCTATATAGGAATTTAAGCCAGTATTAACAGGGGTACATATTACCCCTTAAAAGGAGGTAAAGTGAAAAAAGGAGGGGAGGAAGGTTATAGTCTGTATCAATGGCGTCCATGGCTTCGAATATAGCGTTTAATTACTTGTTATTGAATGTTTCAGCACGATATTCCCGCAAGGCACGTTCGAAAAAAAGTGTTGCATGCAAACGAAAGAGTAACCATAACACTACTCGTATATGTCACAAAAAATAGGTATAGTTGGCACGTCACCTTTTCTTCATTAGTAAGGCTGCGTTCACATGGTAATCTACAGCACGTTTTTTGTTCGTTAAAAATCTAGCGACCACAGTTCAATGTGAAAGTTTGTGCGATGTCCTTGACAAATCTGATAAGTTTTTTTAAGTACAAAATATATGTCGTGTGAACGGTGCTTTAAGCCATGTTTATGTTATATGATTCGTCCTGCACAAAAGCGTGTATTATAATGCTGTGCGAAACGTAAATAATCCAAGGTCGCATTATACAAACACGTTTTGGCGTCGTATCATGTTTTTTACGCCGTGATGCGATGTCGTTCACGACTACGATGTTGCAACGTGCCACGATGCAACGTCGTATCGCATGTGATTACCATTAGCTAGTTGCATGTTGTAAGTATTTATGTTTATATATTTATATGAATAAATGCATGTTTTTCTACCGTCTATAATTGTAGTTTGGCAGTTTGTTATAAAAGTACCATTCAATTAGTGAAGCTATAAAAAGATTTTTTAGTTAATTGCACGTAAGTTTAGTTTTAGTTGGTATGTTGCGCTTTTTGTTTTCATACAAAATATATTTAATAACATTTCATATTTTATCGTACACTTAGCAAGGTGGTAGAACCAGTGTAGTTTATGTAGAAGGTGTGGTTGCCGGTACACTTATATGAAGCGACCAAGTCATCGGGTACAGCGACGCATCCATGATCGACTTCAGATAGAATCACTGTACTATATGGAGTTAGTTACCGATATCCAAGGACGGCAGTAACCACTTACCATCTGATGGATTGCATGCTCGTTTGCTACTTCAATTTGATATAAAAAGTATCTACTTTATATTTGTAAAAAGTACTTTTTTATTTTAATAAGTCGTATCAATATGATTTATGAGATGAATGAAACCAAGGAGCTAACTACATATGTCTAGTGAATATCTGGTTTATTTAGGACACTAACGTATATAGTACAGGGCAATTGAAGTACCCTTAGAACGAGTTTAATTGCTTCCTTTAAACAATAGTTGTTCACGTTTTTGCCCATACATTACAATGTACACTCCACGGCTTTGTTTTCGTTTTCGGCCATACCTAGCAATGTACTTTGAAGTGATGGATGATAACATTAATTATAAATTATTTTAGAGGAACTTGTACTAAGGTTTGAAGAGAACGTTTCGTGTTAAGCGTTATTAACCTTAACGTAACGTAACGTAACGTGAGAAGTTTTCTCAAGGTCTATTTATTTGCAAATATAGACTATTGTATTGTATACGGGAACGCCGGAATACGCGACGTTTTGCACGAAACAAATTTCTTATTTTCTTTCTTTCTTTCATTCTATACGGGGAGGCGTTTTACCGGTGCGGTAGCGCAACGCTGCTATATGAATCAGGCCTTACTCAGCACTGTCAAGAAATTTGGATATTGAAAAATGTTTATAATAAATTTAAATAGTCTACTAAGGATAGTCAGTGACATATTAGATGTAATTTCAATAATCTCTTTTTTTTCAAAAAAATATTTTCAGCTACTCAATGGCCGAGGGAACATAGCATGCGATACAGGAGCACAGAAGACTTGGCGATGCTTTCACCAAATTAAAGACGTATGAAATATTATTACAAAAAAAATGTATTTTATTTCTAAAAAAATATATTTCATGTATTTACCATAATAATGAATCTACGATTGTTTACGTTACTTTCAACAATTCACAATTTAATTTATTTTCACAATTACAAAAAAGATTATTAAAAAAATGTATTTTTTAAATTAATGTTACTATGGAGTTATATACAAAATCAACATGTTAACGGTTACTTGGTAGTTCGCTGACAAAATATATTCAAAGTGCTTTGTTTTAACCTAGATATCGCTTTTGTTACTCTTGATAAACCGTCAATTGTGTAGACAATATCTTTCTTGTAACTGTTTAATCTAAAACGTATTATAACGTATTATAATTATAATATTAAAACGAACATAAAATCTTCGCTAAAATTATGTATTACTATAATATAACGAATATAGTTATAGAAAGGTAGACGTAGCTGTAAATAATTGTACATAATTATACCCATAATTATAATTCAATTAATTGAATAATCATTCGTCCACACTGTAAAGTGTCACGCATAATTAGGAATTTTGATGTTTGTAAAATTATTCTGCATTTTTTTTATTCTTTTAAATCTATGTAATACTATAAATCATACAAAGGAGAATTACATACTATAACTATAAAATATTTGTAATTGCTTACAAAATGAATTCAATTACATTAATCAATTAAATTGTAATAAAATTATAATATTATACAAAGAGGCTTATGAATAGATAAGTAGATTAGATATAATTAGAGGTGTCATAATTATTGAATAACAATTATTGTATGTATAAAATGAAATTTATATCAAAACTCCGGAAATAGGCGATAAAAAACGTTTTTGAACTTTTGCAAAAAAAGCATAAATTCATATATAAAATATTTGCAGTAGCAGTAATATACACTACGTAGTGAATATACAACCATGTAACTGTAATGTACCAACGGAATTAAATGTTGTAGAAATAGATGCTGTGTTGTCTTTAAAAATGCAAAAATAAACAGTAAAAAGTATAACATTAGTATTTAATGTATTTATACTCCCAACCTTTTTATAAACCCAACCTTTATATTTTCCTACAAAAACCTAAATCTAAAAGGTGAAACTGATCACTGGCGTACTGCCAAAAACTCAAAAATAAACTAAAAATATTGCATAGCAAATATTACCGGAGACCATATTTGCTAAGATATTCTTTTTGCGTTATTTTTGAATTGAGAGAAATTTCTCTTTACCGACGTGTGTAGTTTAAATACTACTAATATTAATAACAGAGTAGTATTCTAGAAATGATCAGTTTTCGTAGTAACACGACAAACCCGCAGAATAAGTAGGTTAGATGCTGACCATGTTGCATAGAGGTAGTAGTGGGTTGTTGACGACCCGCGTGACGGAGCGGTCACCATACCGGTCTGACAGCAGTGAGTTCCGGGTTCGATTCCCGGCCAGACAGACATCTGAATGATGAGTTTAGATTTCTGTTCTTGGTCTGGGTGTTCGTGTATTTGTATTTTTTGTATATATGGCAACGACACAGGTCACTATCACCGTGACTCTTCAATCCACTTCTGGACATAGACCTCTCCCAAGCTGTGCCACAACGGTCAGTCCTTCGCTACTCTCATCCAGCCACTACCACCAACCTGGGAGATCGTCGGTCCAATGAGCAGGAGGGCCAACATTCGTTACGTAAGGTAACTATATTCGTAACGTCGACAGACGTAAAGTATCCCGGCGTTATGAATATAAGCAAGAATTACGAATACAACCATATAAGACAGTTGCTTTATGTGGTTATATTCGTAATTCTCGACAGAAAAATCATAACATTCCAATTTCTTCGTTTTCCTCTACGATAAAGTTCGTATTTTAAAATTATGTATTTTTCCTCAATCTCGAAACTAATGTAGAGCATACTATCGCGGTAGAATCGTAAAATATGCAGTGGGATGTGAGATAGAGCGGACCCAGTTTCCTGCGGAACTGTTTCTTGCCACAGTTACTCGTGCTTCTTGCTCTAGTGAGGCTCTTTAAGTTTAAGTAACCTTCAAATATTAAGTTACCTAATATTTTTAATTTCTTAATTGTTGTACTTAGCTATATTTTTGTAAATTTAAATCATTATATTATACAGTTATGTACATTATATTGCATTAACATTCTATTAACCATAGACACCTCAACAACAACAATAACAAAAACAACTGAAGCGTAACAATGTAATTTTAAATATAAATCAATGTATGGCCTATCCCATTAACTAAAACAATAATTAAAGTAAATATCCTAAATCACTGTTACTTAAAAGAGTTTTTAAAACCAGAATTACTTTACTAAACTTTTTTACTGTTCGAGGTAGAGTTAAGAAGGTAAAGAGGGTTTAAAATAATTTTCATATCTCAAACGAACTTCTACTTCATTGCATTAATATTATAATCTTATTAAAATAATTATGCTTATATTTTAATTTTAATGTGGTAACACTAATGTAGAGATTACTATCAAATTAAATTGGTCGTAAAACATGCAGAGGATACGAGATAGAGCGGAGCGGGCTTCCCGCGGAACTGACTCTTGCTACGCCGTAGCCCGTAGCTTTGTGTAGCTAGTTGTAGCGCTCAAACTTAGATACGGGCTTTAGTTCCTGTTTGAACTGTGGGTTTAATTATAGTCGCCCGTGTTCTATTACTTTAACTTATGGATGTCAAAATACAAGTCATCATCATATTGTCAATCCATCCCATTTTAAAAGTATATTTTTTAATGTTGTCTCTAATTACACGAATTTAATTTATGCTTCGATTAAATTATGTAGAAATATAGATTTAGCGGCAAACTCTTTATAAAATTTAATGATGATATACAGTTTAATATTATAGTAGGTCATAAAATATACAACAGGAAGCGAGATAAAGCGGAGCGGGTTTCCCGTGGAACCACCTTGCTACGCCGTAGCGTGTGTAGCTATTCGTAGCGCTCGAACTTAGATACTTTATTTCCAGCTTTAACTGTCGATTTAGATAAATTATAAATAGTTTAGTTTTTAGTACATCATTTAGTTTATTCCTACTCAGCGCGTGTCTACTCAAAATACTAGTTTAAGAGTAGTCAAAATGAAGTTTAAGCTTTTAACGCCTTTAGAATTCTATTGAAGGTTATACTTCAGATAGAATATTAATTAATATAATACGAAATATCAACTCTTATGAATTGATATTTGCAATTGAATTGATCAGTGCAAGCTCACTTAGGCGTAAATTTAAGTTGTAAATTTAAATTTTAGTTGTTTAGAAAAAACAGACAAACATTTAAATGCTGTCCAAATAAATAAATTAGAAGTTTAAGTACCTACTACATATATGTATGTTTATTTATTACTAAGAAAGCTGACGGACGGAAACTTCGTCTTTGTACATGTGGTGAACTTAATAAAGCACCTTATTTGTATAGAAGTTCACTTTGGTCCGCTACTAAACTACATCCTACTAGCCTTTATTTGTAAGCTGAATATAGCTGCATAAATTGATATTAAGATGGCGTTTAATCTATGAATCTATCAGCTTTTTTACCCTATTGCTTCAAAAAGAGAAATGTTCTTATGTTTAATGGTGTCTACAAATAGGGTAAAGGGGGTAGGGTAACAAGATTTTTTTTTACTTCCACGGCAATATGTATTATAACATTTTTGTTGGCTATTTTCGCGAAAATTTATATTAAATGTCACATTATGAACTTAGAAACTGAATTTTTGTTATAATGTTTTTAACAACGTTACTAGTTAGGTCCAACCATTTAAACAATTAATAATATAAAATTATAACTATGTTTCTGGTATGTTTTACAACACCTACAAAGAATTGACTATAAAGAAATAGCATTTGATGTTTTCTTTACGAATTTATATGTTATTTTTAAAATCTTACATGGGTATAAATACTTAGTATCTTAAGTATTTTTCTATTATAATAAATTCGACTCCATATCATAGTAATAGCACAAAGCCCTTCTGTGGCATTCTGTAGGCGATTCAACAAAAAGGCGGTAATATTATTATAGAACTGTCCTGTAAAAGCTTAAAGGAGATGCTTTAATGCAGATATAAGACTAGGACTAACGCCATCCCGTGAAACTAAATAGGTCAATCAATAGATGATTATAATTTTAGCACTTAAGAAAAAAATTAAAACGACTCTAAACAAGTCAAAACATCACAGGCGTGTCGTATTAAACAGAGTATGTTTAAGTTTAACATTAGCCATAAACCATAAGCAGGAAGCGGCGATACAGCGAATGGCGGACAGCGGATGTGTCGGAAACATCCCTCCCTTCGACACATTTGAATACACAACTCGTATCGATACCTATGCAACCCTGTTGGTTACATCCCTTATAATTTTATTTTATTATAGCTATAGCCTGTACTTAAAAATTATAAGATGGACATAAATGCCCTGACTATATATCTAACTAATGTCTGTTTTTCGATTAAGGAATTAATAACAACTCAATGAATTAATACACAAGTTGATTTATTTACATTTAGTCGATTCCCTCTGGGGATAGATATTCTCTAAATTTGAGTTGATGTTGCATCATAAGGCCGTAATTTGAACGGTACAAAGACTCAAATTTTTCGGACTATTTACATAGGTTATGTAATTACGCTTACTATTTTGCCTATCACATATTTTATTTTCATATGTTTTTTTTATATTTATAAAATGAAATGAACGTAATACTTACTATAATATTGATTTTAATTTTAATTATAATGATAAGTTTCAAATATTTATTATAATTTTAAATTAATTTTGATTTATTTAATTTTTAATAACAATTGTAAATTTATTATAATCTATAAATAATGTAATTTATTTATAAATGACGCAATAATGAACGCACATATAGGCACAATACCCTGTGTACGAGTTTATCTTGTTTCCTCAAAACAATCATTGTTTATGTTTTTGCCTATACATTGCAATGTACGCTCCACGTTCCTTTTTCGTTCTCAGCCATACCTTGCTATGTACCTTGGAGTGTTGGGTGGACACTTAAACAATAATTGTTTTGAGGAAACATAATAAACTCGTGCTAAGGGCATAACTCTACGATAAAACTGTGCAGTGAACAAGTTTCGCAGGAAATGCGGGTCGCAGGCAACATGGCGACACGCGGCCCGGCGCCGTATACGCTGTATCAATGCTTCCTGCAACATGATTTATGACTTACGGAAAAGTAGAACTTCTTTAAAATAAGTCTTGTATAAAGAATATTTAACAGACAGTTCTAGTCTTTGTTAGGTACTATGTTGTTTCTGTTCCATTGTGTAACTGTAGGCTACAACGTGAATAAATAAGTATAAAAAAAATTACGCTTCCTTCGTTAGCCACGATACTACCGGTGCATTTTTTCATTCTGTGGCCATAACAAATGATCATGTAATCCACCTTGCAGTAAGATACCACTGACGGTCACGTAAATTATCCCAAATAAGATACGTCTTACCTCAAACTTTGCTACTTCTGAAAACTAATATAAAACACCGAATTAGTAAGCCGCTCTTACCACTCAAATTACAGAAACCCTGAACGCCATTGTTGTTAAGCAGAAACAGATTTAACGGTGAAGCCTCCGGAATTACCTCGCAAAGCAATAAGAATTAACTCACCACCATTAGTACTTTATATAGTTACATGAAAATACATTACTTACAACTGAAATACAATAAACTAACCTAATAGTTCAACTTAACATTGTATCTGTGCAGTGAACAAGTTTCGCAGGAAATGCGGGCCGCATACAATATGGCGGCGCGCGGTCCAGTACCGCATGTACTGTATTGATGCTTCCCGTATGATTTATGCCTTGCATAAGAAGCAAAACTTGTTTAGAATATATCACTTAGAGTTATAGTGACTTTGCTTTAAATAAACTAAGTCATGTTATATTTTTGAAGTGAAATTTGTTTGGAATCGTTGTGATTTGAAACTCGATGAAACGAAAATGCTGCTGCTGTACCCCTTTCTGAATCATGTTAAGGGATTTTAATTTGTAAATTGTATATGAGTTCAAGTTTGGTACATATATACGAAATAAGATGTATATGATTAGTTAATCTTAATGGATAATGATGCTTATAAATCTAGCTAGGAATTAATTATACATATTAATGAAGCTTGATTTTTACACCTTTTTAAACGTTTCAAACGTGGTTACGTAAGAGCTTTTAAAGTGAAAATCACTTGTACGTGATCAATATTAATCAATTTATCAAATTTACGCAACGCAACCATGATTACTATCATCTATTCATATTAATAATGACAACAGTTTCTACACTCATTCCCTCACAGTAGAATTTTTCCCAAAGTTATGGACACACTAAAAGACTTACTTAAAGACGCACGTACCCAGATCCAGGACAGAAATCTAATTCATCATTGAGATGTCTTTGATGATCTTTCCAAGGATCGGACCCAAAATCCGCAATGTGTACCAAATCGAAAGACCGCTCCTTCGAAAATATAAAAATTACAAGTATCTATTTCTCAATTACTATTATTTAATATCTACAGTATAGATACAGATTGGTAAGGATTGTTTCGCAGGAAATGCGGGTCGCAGGCAACATGGCGTCGCTTCCGAAGTCCGGTACCGCATACGCTGCTGGTCCGATGCTTCTCGTGGGAAATGGTTTACGACTTCAACTAAATACTATATATACACTAGTACTCAATAGTTATTGAAATATCTAAAATTGAGAAGATTGTAAAGTTATTTTTTTAATTTAGTTTTGGGTAAAATCATAAATACTGGTTCATTAAAGAACGCAGCGTTGAATTTTAATATTTTATGTCCACATACAAACATAAACCATCGGTAACAAGTATAGCAGTTCATGGAGTTATTTTCCCGAATGTATTGGGATAATATTATTATTAAATAATGATACATAAAACAACAAAAATACTATAGCCTTTATAATTTCTAATGAATCAAAGATAAGTTCTGACGCCTCGTGTAAGTTCAGGACCATATTGACCGTAAAATTAACTAAATAGTGCCTTATCACAATGTAAAAGGAATATAGGGATATTCCTTTATAAATCATGTCGAAACTTCAACGTTAATTTCATAACTATTATAACACTTTATTAATTTCTTAAAACTGTCGTATCTTAATTTATCTTTCTTTGTATGTTTTTAACTTGAATTTATATTCTTACTTAATTTTTACGTTGCACTAAATTATTTTCACCCTACATATCTTTCTATTAATCCTCTCTATAACTCCTCGGATTTACCGAAAGAAATTAGTGTTTATCTACATAACCATATATTTATAAATTGGATATTTCATTGTATTATTTACTCTTCTAGGTAAAGTTCATTAAAAAGCCGATGGTCAGATTGCGTTGAAATTTTTGCTAGCTGTTTTGGGGGGCCACAAGACGCTGGTCTAAAAATTATATATTAATAAATAAGTACTGTTGTCTGATCAAAATGAAATTGAGTAAACAAACGTTTTATTAATTTTCAATTTCTTTTCTTTATTTTTCATGTTGTGTCTATTATTACAAATACAACATGAAAAGCTCTCATGAAAAATTACACTGTGCTTAGGTAAGAGAACTTATTCGTTGTCTAAAGCACAATATGCTTGGAGCGGAAGTGTCCGGCGGCCATTTTGTCGGTAGCTGAACTTCCGCCGCTCTTCCTGCGAAACTTGTACCGTACGAGCGCTTAACATGTTTCTACACGTTCCACAGTTCTGACGTTCTCAAAGTAACGTTTAACTATTGAAACAATTTGGAGATACGGGATGTCCACTTATATGTTGTAAACAATATCTATACTAATATTATAAAATAGTAGAGTTTGTTTGGTTGAACGCGCTTATCTCTGGAACTACTAGTTCGAATTTAAAAAATAATTTTGTGTTGAATAGTAAATTTATCGACGATTTAGGCTATATAACATCAAGCTATGTTTGTTTATTTTTATAAATTGTTCTCTAAACGCGGGTGAAACTGTGTTATTAATAATATCAAATCGATGGCTTTATTTAATGATATTCATACAAAAATGTCAACGTGAGGGAGTCTTCATTAAAATGGCAATGACATAACAGATTTTTTATAAGATTAAAGTAGCAACTGATCATACAGTCCAGCTGATAGTTAGTGGTCATACAGTGGCGTAGCGTGGGTTTACGCCGCCCGGGGTGGAAGTTACGGCAATATCTAACTTGACGACCAATAAAAAACCATAATATCTAACTTGATGACAAAACAAGGTTGCCTAATCTTTTTGCCGCCCCCCAAATCTATTTTGCCGCCCTTCAAAATGTGCCGCTTGGGGAGGACCGCCCCTCCGCCACGCCACTGGTGGTTAATGAGATTGACATGTAGTGAACCCATGCTCTATATGAAGGTGCTTACAGATGTTTGTTTATAATATGGAAGTAACAAAGGAGCATGCCGTCTACCCAATAGTGAGTGAGTGGCAATTACCGCCCATGAACATCAATCAATCAATCGCAGGTAGCATCAGAGTCTTCAGTCTTTCGTCAGGTAGCTCCCGAGGACTACGATGGTCGCCACATATATAATGAGCCGGCAATCACGGCCTTCCGCCGAAACGCAAGAACTGCTTCACGCTAGAAATAGGTGTGGCGGTAGTATTTTCCTGGTCAAACTTCATTGGCTTACTTACTTGCTTACTTCATTTACCTGACCAATGCTCATTTCAATGCCTCAATATTTCAAAAAATTGCTTAAACATGGAGATGCTACAGTATACTACTTACATAAAGTTAGGATATCAATATTTACTTTGTATCGAATATGCTATCCAAGTGACCGGCGGGGATG
>DWNE01003093.1:0-17374 GCA_018249875.1 Cecropterus toxeus | reverse complement strand
AAACACCCAGACCCAGAACAGAAATCTAAACTCATCATTCATATTTCTGTCCGGCCGGGAATCGAACCCGGGACCCACTACGCGTCAGACCGGTATGGTGATCGCTCCGCCACGCGAGTCGTCTCGCTACTGTCTATGAACACATTTTTGGTTATAATATTATAGTAGCAAACGAGCATGCAGTTCATCTGATGGTAAGTAGCGACTCCTATCCATGGACATCTGTTCTCTCCAAACTCAAGACTCCAAATAATATAAGAGCCTTACCTAAAGTTGACCACAGATGCGTTGCTACTCCTGAAGACTTAGTTGGAACGCTCCGGGTAGGTATGTTCTTACATTGTCCTTGTAGTACCGGGACTAGAATAGGACTACGGTATTCCCTGCCTATCGTAAGGGCCGGCTAAATTGCGGCGGATTGCGGGCGGCAACAGTGGGGGCTGGAACTGTTCAGTCAAGTGTCCCTAGGAAGGACGGTGACATGTGTGGTGGCATGCCTTCGTAAATACCTGAAAGCACAATGAGCGCTAATGCTCTGGAAAGAGCCAAAAAAGGCATCGCGCTTGGGGGACTCCGGTTGCGTTCCGTTGGAGAACCGGGGGGTTTTTGTGCGGTAAAAATCCCACATAACCCGACGTCGCTCCCACGGTGTCGGGTACCTTTTGGGTTTCCCCCTCGAAGAAAAAAAAAACAGGTATGTTCTTACAAGTGGTGTACAAGAAATACCTTTATACAAGAGATGCCCGAATCTAAATTTACAGGATGAATCACCCCGATATTTAGTACTGAAAAATTACCTAGAAGAAGTTAATCAAACGAAGTTTACAAAATTTTTGAAGATTAATCTATGTAAAATTCAATTTATCTGCCTCTGAAACATGTTTCATATTATAAACAAAGTTACTCGGTGATTTTGAACAGATGCCTCGGATTATCTACGCGCTTACAAAATTAATGAGCTTATAAATTCCAATACCAATTAACGTTTGATAGTATACTGTTCTCAAATAACTGGTATGGTTTAACGTTTAGTACATAAGAGTGTTGTGCCTTGTTTTTTATTTATTTTATATTTTAACCCACTTTTGGTAATACCTCTCTCCTCTACTATACGTTCACTTATTGAGTTTAAGTCACACTGCGTTTTTGTTTTAAGTGACAATCGAACATGCAGCTCATCTGTAGTGGCTATTATTGTCCATGAAGGTCGGTAAGCAAGCCCATTTAAAGCACGGGTTCTAACTAAAATTAATTACAGATACGTTTCTATTCCAATAATTAAAATATTCCAATAAATGAAAAGTTCCAATAAAGAAAATGTCCCAATAAATGAAATATTATCATGACTATTATTATTATTATTTCTGAGGACTAGGACGTTACTCTCGTGGCATTAGGTCGTACACCGAATATGTCGCATTCGTTAACCGAACTGCTCGTTTACATTAGGTTGGTCACCGGACGCGTCGTCCGCGTTCAGTTTAGCGGTTCCCATTACCTATTTCCCTCGAGCAGCGAACAGCTTTGCCCGAATACGGTCAACCGTAACAAGTTTTACATTAGGTCGTCGCAAATGAGCTGATTCGAATACGACTACCAAATTTTCGTTTACATTGGTCTGTGACCGTAGTCGTTTCCAACCAAATTCGGTCAAACCGATAAAATCTTTTGCTGAAATGGAAATGGAATTGATGAAATGTGGGAGTCCTCGTAGTAAAAAGGCTTAGGGCCTTTTCCCTCCGATAAGGATTAACGTCAGTTATTCTCATAATGTCAGTATTACTCCTCAAGGTCGGAGGTATTTAGGCCATAATCCAGCACGTTGCCCAAGTTACATTTATAGAATACACACACCTTTAATAATATTTTTAAGCTTCGGAAGCAACAGTTTCGAAGATTAAGAGTAACTGATAATAGATTAATTTAGTATTTTTTCTGTCTGTTTCATTATATTTTTCAAATAGATACAAACCAAAACTACTGAATTTAATTTAAAAAATTAATATATATTCGTAATATCTTTCCGTATTTTGAAATAACATTACGTTTTTCAGTTTCATTGTGTATGTTTTCATACATACAACGCAAACGTACAATACGTTTGCGTTTTAATTTTCGACCAAAACTTGCAATGGACTTTGCATGAAGTCGGAATATACGGCTCATGTTTATATGAGACGACTATCTTAGTCCTCGGGATTAGCATCGCATCTGTGATCGACTTCAAACAAAACTTCTGTTCTATATGAAGTTAGTTACATACATATGTCCATGGGCTCTACCGTCCATCTCATACCATCAGGTGGACTGCATGCTAGTTTGCTTCTTGAATATTTAATTAAACTATTAACATCGTTAAAAACATTAAAACAAAAACCCGACTGCTTAAAACGTTTTTTTTTTTTTGCTTATAAAGATAATATATTTTATTAACGCTTATATTAGTTTTTGTCAATTAAATGTAACATAAAATATATATTCTAGATTGATCTATTTACTAGCTTTCATTTGATACCCATATTGTCGTATAGTAAGAAAAATTGTCCCTCCCCCTTTTTCCTCTATTTCCAGGCGTATGTCACTACGCAATTTGAGACAATTCTAATGATTATGTCATACATCACAGTCCGTCAAGCCGTTTGGGCTGTAGCGCGTGCCAAAAAAATGGACATACATACAAACAAATATACATACATACGCTCGTAAAATATTACCCTCCTTCTGTTCCATTGGATAAAAAAAACAATAACCAACGAATACTACATATTTATGGGTTATATCTAATACGTCAAAAACTTTATAACTTTTTTTCCGATCATCCGGGCATTTGATAAAAATATCATTTTATTAACACTAAAGCCAAATTTACAGTAGTTTTATAAATGTGTCATCAATTGAACGCGAAAACTCAATTAGTATCATCGTAAATAACCATTTACTCCTACGACAGCCGCTGTGGGGCTAAACAATAGTTATAAATTACTGTTTTATTATTACAAATCTATTTTTGTTAAAAAAAATATTACTATCGACTACTCAGAACTTTTTTATTTAAGTTTGTAGAAATCATAAATAAGTACATAAGTAAGTGACAACATATAAGTAGTAAGTAAAACGGTTTCTACACTCATAGTCCCACAGTAGGATTGTGTCCTGTGTCGTGGATGCCATGGACACACAAAGACGAATACACAAACACCGAGACCCAGAACAGAAATCTAAACTCATCATTCACATTTCTGTCTGGCCGAGAATCGAACCAGGTTCAGAACTATGTACTATGTGCTGTTTATGTACTAAACCAATATATCTTAGAATTATTTTTTACTCTTCTGTGGTATGGAAGTCGGTTATATTTTTTGTTAAAAAAACATTTTTTTACACCGTAAATCTCAATCATACTTCTTGTAAGTATAACCATTTCGCAATTCTAACAAAGAATTTAAAACAAGGGGAATCAAGGCCGGCAAACTAACTTTGCACACCGCAAGAATTTCAACAGCCAAATGTTTACAGCATTAATAACGGTATGATAGAAATACCTGCTTCTGAAATGAGCGCGGAAAAATAAGCCAAGTTCTAAATTTACCCACAAGAAATAAAAACAATGTTTCGTTTCAACACGGAAATGTGTTTATTCCTGAAGAGGTTATACATGTTTATTTTATTTTATTCGGAAATAGCAAATGGCGATCAAATTTGCTATTTCCTCATCTATGTCGTCAGTGATGGCCATGGATTTCAACGTATGAATTTTACTACGACGCCAAATTATTGATAAATTTGTTTTTGTAACTTTAATTAGTTGTAATAAGTTACATACTTTTTATATTTAGCGATGTTTGGTTTTGAATTTATTTTTGATATACACGCCTTAATGGGCATTCCGCAATAAATATAACGAAGGTGGAAGTTATAGGACTGTATGTCACCTAAAATTGTAAAATAAAAATTGGGGAACTGAAAATAAGTGATTAATTTTTCGATTTTTTGTTTGTTTAATTGTTTTTGAGTTTGGATGACATCAAACAAACGCTACAAAAGTTTGTTTAAATAATTAAGATACAAATTAAAATACGACATTTAAATTAAAATGTATTTTATATACCCTTATTTTTTATTTTCATTAAATTCCATCAACTCTATAAAAAAATGTAATTTTAGACTTCTTAAAACACAGACAAACTCACATGGCTCGTCATAAAATTTAAAACTCATATTCAATTTAGCTAATAGTTTCATATCTGCAGTGAAAAACATGTCAAATCTGTTTCAAAGAATCACCCATTGGCTTTGAATTTGGCCCATTACACCCACCCATTCTATTACACTGTAGGTCTGCAGTCATAACAGTTTTGACACAGCACAGACATACAATCTTTAAGTAATGCATGTGTAGCAAAACATTCTATTTTTGCTCCAGCGGCCTTTAAAAAACATGATTAGCGTTCCTTTAGGGTATAAGAAAACCCCTTTATATATTTTGTTTTAATTATATTCTTGTTTTTATTTAATTATTTACTATATGTCCAATAATATTTATAATTGGAACTTATTACATCAATCTTTCATATGCCATCAAATATTTTTAGAGATTTACTTCAAGATTAATATCCAATACCCAAGATATTGCATCTTAGCCCACAGCTATAACGCATTTGTAATCAACCTCAGGCTAAAGTTCTAATCTTATCTGGAGGATGATTACTATTATCCATACGGCAGTGACCATGGAGAACTGCAACGTCGTTTCCTTTAGGAGTATAAATAAATAGGAAATACTTTTCCTATTTATTTATAGTCTTCTTTACATCCTTCAAACTAGTATACTTTCTGAGTTAGACAGAAATAGGTATGGCGATGGTACTTCTGCAGTCGAATCATAAAGAGTTCTACATCATTTATAGTGTTATTATTACCATCATCTGTTTTATCATTATTTTCGTTATTGTAAATGATAATTTACTTGATCCTATCATTATTATCGTACACGTTGTACTCATTTTTCAACAGACAATAAATTGCCTTTTTATTAACGTATTTATGAAAAATAGTGACGTTTGTTATCCATCAATCATTATTTCGTTCGATCGCAAATTCATCAATCATATTATGATATCTATCGACATTCGTATGAATTTGTTCAAACCTAAATACACAGTCAGGATGTTGAATTAGCGTATGTTAAATTTTCTGTCCGATACTATTTTTCCTTTCACCTCCTTCTGCTTCCTTTGTTCTATCATTCTGTTTTATTTCACATGTGAATACTTTACAACAAGTTCAGAATTATATAAGGAATGCTAACATAGTATTCAAAGATTCAAAGGTTTTAAAATTTCGGTGTATTTGCCTATCTTATCCTTGGATTTGCAACAACACTGCCATGTACCTATCAGCTTTATATATTAGAAACAGGAACATATGCAGCGTAGATGACGTAATCCCTATGAAATTGTATACAGAACATGAGTATGTT
This sequence comes from Cecropterus toxeus, assembly GCA_018249875.1. Lineage (NCBI taxonomy): Eukaryota > Metazoa > Arthropoda > Insecta > Lepidoptera > Hesperiidae > Cecropterus > Cecropterus toxeus. The sequence continues at coordinate 11,895 of DWNE01003093.1, read as the reverse complement.
TAATGAGCATAACTTTCTTTGCGTTCTTTCATATAGAACATAGGTTCTTACAGATTTTTTTATAAATATGAAGTAGCAAACGAGCCCACCTGATGGTAAGTGGTTACTGCCGCCCATGGACATTTGTAAGCAACGTCATATAGAACAGTGGTTCTATCTGAAGTCGACCACAGATGCGTTGCTACTCCCGAGGACTGAGATGGTCGCCTCATATAAAAGTGAGCCGGCAACCACACCCTTTCACCGAAACGCAAGAACTGCTTCACACTAGAAATAAGTGTGGCGGTGGTACTTCGCCGGTCGAACTACAATGGTTCTACCACCTCGCAGGTGTTGTAATAGATATACGTTATTACGGCTATCTATTGGTGTACGAAAAAATCAACTCTACTGAAAATCGATATGTATTCAAGTAGTATTGTGATATAGATGTTGTATTATTAAGTATATAGTTCAAGTTGGACTTATTGTTGTTCAAATTGGACAAAATATATGATTTTAAGCTAATATTATCGGGAAATTAATACATTTTAATATGTTACGAGTACTCATGATATGTGGTTTTTCAATTTCTTTTTGCCGATATTTCGACCTAGTTACATGGATCGCGGTCACGGCGAATCCGGACAAAATGTTTTATCCATAATTTTGTGAAAGAACCATTCTACTCGTATGTCATACTGTCAATTTGGATTATTTGAAACGTTTTGTGTAATTATTTTATCGATTTCCAAATTTTATTGGATACATTTAAATGTGTTATTTTGTGTAAAAAATGTATTTTACTAAATCACACCGAGATATCAGGTACGTCATTTTTCAGCGAAATGTTGAATTTGATTTGATTTATTCGTTGGCGTGCAAAGCTTATTGAATACCAATTTATTTTAGCATCAATTTATGTGATTAATGTTTTAAGGTTGCCAGTTTTAAGCTTTTGTTTAATGAAACTGGAAATATTTACGTTCATGTTTTATTCACCGTTACAAAGATGGATGTTTGTTTTTCTGTAATATTTACCTTTGGCCAGCGTTACACTGACATATCAAAATGTAGTGACAACTATCGCGCGTTGTTTAATAAATACAGCTGTTTATTTTAGATACGTCATGGCATTTTAATATAAATAAATTTAGCATTCCAAGTTAATAGCTCGGTTTAGCCAAAACATTGATATACAGTTTATAAGATTCGTAGTTCAGGATTTCGAAGGTGACTCCTACGAAAAAAATATTTTTCTGCTGCATCTTTTTTGTTCTTAATGGTAGTTGACGCCATAGGAGCGACGCCGGGTTATGTGGGATTTTGTTCGCCTACTGATTTTAAAACACTGGGTGAAAGCATTTCACCAACTTAAATAGTTGGAGCAGCATGGCGGATAATAATCCAGGACTACGTCAATATGTGGAGTTCTACAGAACATAAAATATATTGCAGCCATTGCCAACTAAAATTCTTTTTTTTTTTTTATTTTGTTAATTGTAGTTTCGTTACTAAACTGTTTCAATATCGTCTATCAGAAAGATATGTACAAAAAATTTATCCTGACTGACTAATATTCATCATCATCTCTACAAAAGAACATTTATATCTGCATAAAATTAATTTTACAAGCATGATATTTCTTCACCGCTTTGCACAATACTGTAATGTGTTTATTTCTGTCCGGTCGTCCGTCACTGTCTAGATGTCATATGGCACCACAACGCAATGGTCGTTAGGTACAAGTAATATCACGAGAAAATTTTCCAGGTCATTAGCTGTAACGGTTATTATATTGTAGTTAAACGTAAAATATAGAAGCAGTAATAGCTTAGTAGTTAAAACAGGCCTAACCTTACTTAGTACTTCTTTGACAGTATAGGTACCAGTTTAGAAAAAGTCCTAGTGCTTCGATGGAAGGCTGTAGTTTTCGGCTTAATTCCATTTGAAGTGACCGACTTGGTTCTAGAAATTCGTAGGATAATATGCCTGTTAAATTAAAAAAATATATATAATGAAAGTAACAGAAAAAAATCAGCACGTTAGTAATTATTTTTCATGAGCTTGTTATTGGCACATGTTGCAAAGGGGGGACTGTTTGATAAAAGCATACAAATAATAAAAGTAGGGCAAATATTTATTCAAAAAACGTGGATAAATATATTAATATTTACTAAAAAGGAACCGTTTAGAAAAAAAATGAGAATTGTCAAATTAACATACTTAGTCCCTGCTACCTTCTTTAGCTACGACAATCGAGAGAAGTTGTCAAAGAAGAAGTTAGCCGTCTCATCGAAGTGAAGGTACTCTCGAAAAATTTGCTTGATATTAATAAGTGGTAAAAGTGTACGGCATATACCCGGACTATGTTTTAAAACGCTAATCAGATTTACCTACGAATAAATTAGAAAGTTCACTAACTATAAAATGATATATAATTTAAATCTACTTTTATTCGTATATCCGATGTATAAAAATAAAAATAGCTGAATAATTCCTAATCAGTAAATAAAGTATGAAAGTAAACTTAATCTTCGATAATGGGCTAAATGTAAGGGGAAACTACGTAGTTTAGTTAACAATGAACGGATGACAAAGGGAAAGCCGAACCCGATGTTTGAGATAGTCTATTTCAGGAAATACAATCTTTTGTGTTGTTGCGCTACAAAGTTGTATCTTATCTCTGTTTAACTGAGATTACACTAAAATCTGATAGTTATTAAATCTTACAAATATTATTAAGGCGAAAGTTTGTATGTATGTATGTTTGTTACTTTATCTCAAAAATACTGGTCCGATTTTTATGAAATTTTGCACACACATAGTTTATGACGTAGGATTAACCCATAGGATCATCGTCAACCTATTATTGTCCCACTGCTGGCACGGGTCTTCTCTCAGATAGAGAGAGAGTTTTTAGGCCATAGTCCACCGCGCTGGCCAAGTCCGAATTGGTAGACTTCAGACGCCTTTAAGAACTCTTTTTTTTACGAGAACTCTCAGATGTGCAGGTTTCCTCACGATGTTTTCCTTTACCGTAAAGCAGTCGTCTAAACTCATCATTCATATTTCTGTCTGGCCGGGAATCGAACCCGGGACCCACTGAGCATCAGACCGGTATGGTGACCGCTCCGCCACGCGGGTCGTGGATTTGCAATCTTAGTCTAGATTTTATTTTAATTAGAATAGCAGTTCCAAAATTATATTTATTTACATTTGAATTATTATGCACTAATAATAATATAAAAAGTATATTATTTTAGTATTTATGTAGTATCAATTAATTTCGTATTTTTATGCTCACATCAATACTTTCAAATCTGACGTCACGAATTTCACCTTCCTTCCCTACCCCTTGTTACATAATGTCACACTTAATCGACCCCCCCCCCCCTTAATCGTGTCATAATTTATGAATGACCCCTAATTATACTTGGGCTGGTTCAGTCATGGATCTCCAAAGCTGATGTATAATCTAAATAGGTACTAAAACTCTTACCACTAAAGTCTAATTTATTTCAATTCATGGCTATTACCTCTCATATGACAGCACTATTTGATATCAATACGATCGTGTGTTTATGAAAGTTTCCCGATATTGACAAGAAATCTTCCTGACATACTTAGTTTGTGGAATTCTGGCAATTTCACTTTGTTGCGCGAGGAAAATCTTTTTAGATAGCTCTGAACATTCTTTATGAAATACGAATCTTTTGTTGCGATGGTCTTCAGGTCCTACAAAGCTATAATTATATTGTCATGTCATTCTTTCAATGAAAGTACTGCGATAATATTTTTGCGTTATGATTTTTTGAAATTTCTTATTTGTCTTTGTGATTTTGCTGATAAGAAACTTGCTTGACTTTATATTTGAACTTGTGTTATTTCAAAAAACTTTGATTTCTAGAGTAAGTAGGTTCTAACCATTATTATAAATAGATGTAAGTTGAGTCTGTAATGAAAAGTTTCAAATGCCTTTTGTATAATTTAGGTCGCTGGTAGTTTGCCAAAGAACAATTTAAAATATTGTGACTGTATTATGAGAGTAATATCAGAAGGTCAATTTTTTAATGTAACCATTTTATTTCTTTAGCTTTTCAGCCAGTCAGATATACAGAACACTTCTTTTTCATTTTGTTTATTTTGGTCTGTTGCGCGGTCTATTTCTACCTGTTATCTTGTATATGTGGTTAATAACTTCTTTATTCGGTGTATTTAGTACAAATACACAGATTCCGCGACTTTTGTTAGCGCGTCAGTTCTTTTAATGCTGCTGGTTATTCGCTTATTCACAGTAATCCCTGCAAATTAGGAGTTAATTCCTACCCCCGCAAATAATGAGCGTTTACTGTCCTCAAAATTAATGAACCAACTTGAATCGTAATTTAAATCTCATCACCTCACTTAGCATCATCGTTAGCGAAAGTAGTTTCGTCTCGTTTCCTCCTTCTATTTCTTCTTTCCTCTTCTTCTCCCTGCTTGCTAATAGAATACGACGAAATTGACTCATCGTGCATTAGTTACAGAGTGGTTCTGGAAGTGGCTGGCAACTCGGACGCGGTCATTCTGAGTGGACTGGAAGCTGATACCCAGTACCAAGTCACGGTCGCTGCCCTGTGGGGTGGCCACAAGTACCGGAGTAGGCCTATTGTCTTCCGCACACTGGGTAAGTTTGTTAACTTTACTATGTCAAACACACAAAGTTTGGCCGATCTGTTTGGCCAACATGTTTAGGCAAGTAATGTATAAGCAAGTTTATGTTTGAATACATACGAATCTTGAGACCACAAATAGTGAATGTAGTCAACGTACATACAGTGTTCCTCATGTTTAGTGGTCACTGACGTAACTGTATGAATTTCTAAAACCGCACCTTAACCACAACTACTACAAAGATTAATATCTTATCATGAGAACTTCACTACGTATTACAATACAACATGTGGATCTATAGAACTAAATAAATATATTCAAGTATAAGAGGGTCCCTCCTAGAATTTCGGTGAAATGAAGATATATTTTCTGTAAAACACATGTCTATATTATTAGAATATGATCTAATCACTACTATAGTATAGTCTACAAGTTCAGGTATAAATGGAAACCTATTTCTAAGACTCCGCTGTCCGTCTGACCGTCTGTCTGTCACGAGACTGTATCTCAGGAACTGTGATTGCTAGACAGTTGAAATTTTTACAGATAATGTATTTCTATTGCCGCTATAAGAACAATACTACATTAAAAACATAATAAAATAAATATTTATCAAAATAAATAATTATTTTCCATACAACAAACGTAATTTTTTTGTCGTTTTTACAGATGGTATGGCACTCCTCATGCGCGACTCAGTATCGCACTTGGCTGGTTTTTGTATATTGCTTTTAACCTTCACGACCTTGGGGCTGTGCATGCATGTAATCTTGTTTACATTCATGGTATTTTTCATGACAATGTTACATTCCCATGAGGTGTTCTAACCTTTACTCTTCAGGGTCACTTCATGGTCTAGCTTCATGAATAGTAATGACACACTTTGGTGTAATGGCATTCCTACAATTGCGTTGTGTGAAACTAAAAGTATGAATAATTTGATTGCCGAGTGGTATTAATTTTATCACGCATGTGGTAATTTGTTACAATTTTTCCTCGTCCGTAAACCAGACATTTTTAATAGATATGCTAACTGAAATAATTATTATTTGCACTAATCACAAAAGAATCCGTATAAAATAATTTCATTGTACCTTTAACTGTTGTGTGAGTTAAGTTTTGTAATTCACACTACTTGCTTTGTGGTACAATTGTCGGCAGACGGTGACAAAAATCACTTGCCTTGTGCATACGCTTTTCATGTAAAAATGAATGGCAGTAAATTAAGTCTATTTCATCTAGATTGTGTTTAAAAGACCTTATTATATCTAGTAACTAAAATAACAACTGAATTAAAACAAGTTCAAAACTACATCATGAGTAAGTGTATCTTAAGATCAATATGTCTTCTCCTAGTTTTTAAATCTATTAAGAGTTAAATAGTACTAGTAGACATCCTCATTGTTTGCATTATCACACAGAAGACGACTGGTGCTAAACACACAAAAACTACCTCAACTTTGTGGTGTTTGTAAGGAAGTTCACCGTCTATTTTCGCATATATTTTCTACTGGAAACTCACCGAAGCTTCGAAAGTCCGAGATCAAGTGATAATGAATTATTTATGTCAACGAACTTCAACGCTTCTGTTGCGTGACAAAGAAACACAGGCGGGACATGCAACCTTTCAAAGGCATGACTGACAAAATATATGTAGATTATGCAAGAATTGTGTTTTGCTAACTTTTTTATAATGTGGAAGTGGAACGAGCATGCAACCCGATGGTAAGTATCTGCTGCCACTCACGGATATTTTTAATTATCTTTATATGGATTATGATTTCTTCCTGAATTCATTCAAGGATGCTTTGTAATTCCGCGAAGAGTTAGATGGTCATCTTGTATTTATGTCAGACAGCATCCACAACCTTCCAAAGAAACACTGCTGAAGAAGACTGAACTGCTTTAAGCTAGTATGATAGGTATGACACTGATACCTCCTCAAAACTGTGCTTGTTCTGCCATGTATTGAGAATCATTCATTCTGAACGTTCATCTTAATGTTCCAATATGTTTCCCTCCTAATCTTTGTTTTTCTGAATGAAGTAGCCAAACGAATGAAGTCGATTACTCATATATAAAAAAAGACGCTTTCTACACTCATAGTCCACACTAGGATTTTCTCCTGTTCGTGGGTGCCATGGACACACAAAGACGAATACACAAACACCCAGACCCAGAACATAAATCAAAACTCATCATTCATATTTCTGTCTGGCCGGGGATCAAACCCGGGCCCCACTGCGCGTTAGATCGGTATGGTAACCGCTCGGCCACGGGGGTCGTCAAATACCTATATATTTAAGTGAGCCGGAAACCACACGTTTCTGCCAAAACGCAAGAACTGCTTCACGCTAGAAATAGGTGTGGCGTAGGTAGCTACGTCCCCGGTTAAATTGCATAGCTTCTACCGCCTGGCCGCAATACCTGCTTCTCGTTAGAAATAGGTGTGGCGATGGCACATCCTCGGTCGCATTACAATGATTCTACCACCTGACATCCTATCTTATAACTCCCATTCCATTCTGATTTGGTAATGTAACTATGGCATTTAATGTCCACTAAACACTATGTTAATTAATTATTAAAGCATCAAATCAATAGTTGAAGGCATAATTAATTTGTCAAATAGCAATTAAGTAGATTTCATCGAAATTAAAGCAATAATGTAATGTGCGGTAACAGTCGGGTCAATTGGAATCCGTAATCAATTATCGGCCGCAACCGTTTTTCGTTTTATTAAATCCAATACATCAATTTTGGTAGTAATGGAATACGTTGAATGTCACTTGTTACAAATTATTAGCGCACAATGTTGACTTTGAGTCATTTTGGTGGAAATATAAATTAAAGATTTTTTTTTTATAACAATGAAGATGATGAGTGGTTACCGCCGCCCATGGACATTTGTAAGCAATTCCATAAAAAAACAGGGATTATATCTGAAGTCGGTCACAGATGCGTTGCTGTTCCCGAGGACAAAAATGGTCGTGTCGTATCTAAGTGAGCTGGCAACCACACCCTTCCACTGAAAGGCAAGTACTATTTCACGTTAGGTGTGGCGGTGGTACTTCCCCAGTCAAACTACATTGGTTACACCTGGATATGTAATTAAGTGATTTGTTGCATACTTAAGAATTAAGATAGATAAGATAGATTTCATTACCACATAAATAATTCCGGATCTTGTCGATATATCAATATTTATAAGTTTAATAGTACATTGTATTTTATTAGAGTGTTATTTACGATATCGGTCTAAGGAATACTCATCACCACTTGGAAATGTTTTCAAAACTTTATGACATAATTATGAATTATTTTTTCAGTCCTAATTTAATAAATATGGGTGTTACTCGTGTAAATAAAATAACTTTAAATTGGCTTTTGCATGTTATAAATGGATTTATGGACATATCACAAATTAGTTAGTTTTAAGGGGCTGTTTAGTGAAAAAGCTGTTACTTGAACGGGTAATAAAGCTACTAAAGCCTACGAGGTATATGGTATAACACATATACGTTGTAAAATTTATTATTTTTTATTATAAATACAACTTCCGCTAAAGAATTAGGTCAACCAGAGGTGTGCCCAAAAAGAGATTAATTCTGATCAATCTTAATCAATCTCGCTTTGAGGCGTTTTCCTTGCGAATGTAATCCTAATGTTTACTGTGATTGCTAAGATAAACTGATAAAAAATATGATAAAGTTTTAGTTTTTGTAGCCAGAAGTAGTCGGCAGTAGGTACTCGGAATCATCGGCTTACTTATATGAGGCGACAATCGTAGCCTTTGGGAGAAGGATCTGTGAGCGTTTTCAGGTAGAATCTCTGTTTTATATGATGTTGCTTAGATGTGTCTATGAGCGGCAGTGGCTACTTACCATCAGGTGGACTGCATGCTCGTTTGTTACTTTAATGTTATAAAAAAATACGTAACGTACTTATATTGACTCATGAACCAAACTTTAATTTACTTACGACATTTTACTTTATTGTCAAAAATGGCTTTTAATTCGAAATCAAATATTAATCCAGTCTTATTTATGTTTATAAATGAACGATAACATAGAAGGTGAAAGCTTATCAACATTCTTAACACTAAGCCGGCTTATCCGAGTAGGCGATAAAGTAAAGCTAAGTGCAAAGTCCCTAACATTTTGTTCCGCGGGATTTGGGGGTTGCCTAATGATTCTTTAATTGTTTTGCCGCCTAATTTTGTTTCTTGGTACCATTTGGGATATTTCCGGGCTTATGATTAATTTAGAATTCTGTCTTTGTTTTATATTACTATATAATGAGTAATACACCTGTTTATGTTTTTATGATAGTGGCGTTAAGCAATGTCATAATTTCGCTTTTAGGGAAAGATACTAATATGACATTACAACTTAGTCCCCAAAGAATCGCGATGTTACTGAAATGGACTTAAAATAGGGATTTAATCCTATTTAAGGTTGATTATGCATACTTATGAGCGATAGAGAGCACTTACTATCAAGTTGATAGACCAAAATGATATAAATAATATTTGTGATATAAAAATAATGTTTATATATTCCAAATATCAGGATTCATTTAACATTTTACTTCATTTACGATCTGCAGATGTAGCAATTTATTCACTGGTAATCAAGTCTTTCATTAATTGTTTCCGTAATACTGGCAAAGGAAATAATCTTTAAATTTAAAGTGCTTTATTGAACACTTCCTGCTCCTAATCGAAACGTTTGAGAAGATCAGCTTATCCAATGTACAATACATTTAGCCAAAGCCTAAAGCAAATTTATATTGGTTGGAAATTCAACACTTTGAAATCGTTTCGCGTTAGGATTTACTTTGGAGTTTTAGTCAATGATTTATTTTAGTCATTGACATTTTTTTGAGATCCTTCGCGAAGTTAGCGAACGTTATGATGAACATATACTATTATATTGTTTATGTTTATAAATCTGGTCTTCGAATGAAATGTACTTACAACATTGTCATACTATTTTATTATTACATTCTTTTAGTAAAGGTGACAGACTGTTACGGGAATATAAATGTTGTTACGCACCACTATTTACTAGAAGAAAGTCTTATATTCTTTGTCCTCCCACATAAAGCGATTCGCGGCTCCGGTGAAGACATTAATCATTTAGAACATCACTTACGACTGTTTAGTTGAAGAATGTAGCAATAAAGAGTTTATGTGTACAAAAATGAACGTATTTGAAGTTACACATTTCATACGAAGCTTACCACGAAACTCCATTTTTTCTTCATTCAAAGAAGATATTCTGAAGCTTTAGTAGCGCATATTTTTTATTTTGAATTGTATTTTGTGTGTATTATTACATGATCTCGTTTAAAAAAATGATTTACAAATTTCGCTTATATTCTTTATGTATCAAATTTTGATTCCGTATGTAAGTCCGCAAAACTAGAAATATTTTTGAAGAAATTACTTAACATTTTCATTTTATCTTAAAGTGCTTTTACGTATTAAAAAATACATAAAGCAACAGAAAAAAACCCTTAATAAGTAAGTATATTTTTGTGACTTAATAAAAACATTTGAAATATAATAGAAACGAGGGAATGTAATAGAATAGCTTGAAAAATAATATAATTTTAATTTTAGTTAAATTATGAACCTTTAACTTTTTCTAATAAGATGAGTTATATTACTTGGCGAACAATTTTACAAGTTTATTAGAACTTACATTGGCAGAGTTCATTTAGTTTTGTACATTATTTGTTATAAAACTTTAGCATTTTGAAATACACGTGTTTTATAAATTACGAGTTTTGTTACATGGCGAAATATATTACAAGTATATTGGACTTTAGATTGACAAAGTTTCTTAAATGTTGTTCTACTTATGTGTATGTTACTTACTTTACGTACATTTTTTAACTTTAGTGTTTTGGAATACACGTGATTGATAAATTTCTGAAACTAGTAACATTGTTAAATATAGTGAAAGAAAAATCTGATTACGTAAAACGTTTATTGATAACTTTTCGATAAAATAGTCAAGTATTTATACATATATTAATTTTTTTAGAATGGTCTTACTTTTATTTCATTCAGCATTCATTTGATAACCCATATTGTCCCTATTGTAAAAAATTCGTCCCGCCTCACCTACTTTTTCTATATTTGTAGGCGCTATTTTTAAAAATTATACACTTATGTCACTCTGCAAACTGAGACGATTCTAATCACATGTCAAACGTCAGTCCGTCAAGCCGTGTGGGCTGTAGCGCGTGCCAAAGAAATAGACATACATACAATCAATCATACATACAAACTCTCAAAAAACGCTCCTTCTGCAGCAGTCTGGTAAAAACTCACAATTACAAAAGACTCATTTCATTTTCCATATTAAGTGCACCTGTTGCGTGCCGCGCCGTGCGTGTTCGGGGTCCCAGGACGCCGCGGAAATACACTTAATGTGGAGTTTTAAATGCGTTGTGTTTTGTTTCCATTACTTGGCTGTTTTGTATTTGTTCGGCTTGAATATTTAAGGAATTGTTACGACGTAAATACTCGGGTTATATACTATGGATATATATACGTATATATATCAAAGCCACATCATAGATTGTATTATAAATGTCTAAATAGGTATACTAAAAGAATACGATAATATACGAAAAAAAATGATCAAATAAAATTCCGAGTTATTTCTGATTTTTCAAGACGCTGTATTTTAGTGAACAAGTGAATTGGTAAAACATGGAAACAAAGAACCTACGAGTAACTGCTTAATTTTTTTTTCTATATTTGGATGATAAATATAAATTAGATGTTAAATGTCATAAACATAAAAAAGCATTCAATTAGCTCTACTAATATACGTATAAAAATGAGAGGTTCTTGTGCGTCTGTTTGTTACTCAATCACGCGACAAACCACTGGTCCGAGTCACATGAAATTTTGCAAGGATGTAGTTTATTTACCTTATAATTTTACATGCTACTTTTGATTTCGGTCTTCGGTCGGATTTATTTGTCCCGCAGCGAATCACAAATACTTCAGCTAGTAGTAGAACGATCAATTTGTTACATTTCAGTTGATACCCATATTGTTGTAATAATATAAAAGTCTCTCCTCTTCCCCCTTTTTCCATATTTACATGGTGGTGGTGTCAATTTGAAAGGTATATTGCCAATGACATCCTGGAAACTTAGAAAATTCGATGTGTGTTAGAAATATCATGTCGTATGTCCTAGGACATACGACATGATATTTCTAACACACATCGAATT
>DWNE01003092.1:0-17374 GCA_018249875.1 Cecropterus toxeus | reverse complement strand
GTCGGAGTGGCGCAGATTAGGGGAGGCCTATGTCCAGCAGTGGACTTTAAAGGGCTGATAGATAGATAGATAGATATTATTTATATGTAAATATCATAAATAATTACTAGACGCGCATTAATTTTACCACGTGATCTTGACTCCTGTTATTTTTGCTGTAACGGACGTCTTTAGGAGGCAAATTAATATCTAAATCTCTGCATAGATGCTAATTTTTAACTATTAAATTTATAAAACGATTTATTAATAAAACCCTTGTTTATCGATATAGTTATGAAGATACTAAATTATATAGAACATGAGTTAATAAGCCATTTATCTATTTATCGATCAGTCTTAAGTTATATTAAAAATATTTATCAATTTGGCTTATTTCTCAATAGATTGATTTGTTGACTACAAAAAAAAAGATGATACAACAAAACACATCATGATAAATACAGTTCTTTAACAAAATAGTTTCAATATTAAGTTTGCTCGTTCTGAATAAAACGAGCCTGTTAGACAACTGCGATGTCACATCGTTTTGAAAAGGGAAAAGGAATTAGGATCGAGTGATTTAGAAAAGCATTAGAGTTAGTAAATCAAACAGGAGGCTCACCTGTTGGTACGAGACATAGTTAAGAGTGGGGCAAATAAATCAATCATTCAATAAACGAGCCCCAAGGAGAGTTGGAGCGATTTGTCATGGGGACGCCCGGAGGGGGACATCTTCGGTGTAAAGGTGGTTTCATATTACGAGCTATAATACAAGTATATGTTTTCAAAGTTTTTATTTGTACGTTTGATTGCATTTATGTATGTATGTATGTGTATACAGTCTTCGATTTTTAACCAACTCAAATGTGTGCTTTATGTATTGTTATGTAGCCACGTTGAGTTGCTACATTTTTATTGAGGGAGACGCTTACAAATAATTAAAACGCTTACAAAAAATTAAAAATTAAATGCTAATATATAATTAAATATTACACGCTTCGAAATAATCGGATATATAATCAGAAGACAAGTCATAATGACTTTCCGGATTAAAAAATTAAACAATCGGATAAATAATCGAAAAAAAGTCATAATGTCTTTCCGGATTAAAATATTAAACCTCGCCTTAAAAAAATGCAATCTTTTAGCGTTCAATTTTTTTATTTAAACTAGAAATATGAAAGTTTGCAACCAAAGGCGTCACTACAATAATCGCCATCTTTAAATAGCGAAAAATATCGTTATTAAAAGTAGCCTACAGAATGACCAATTTAATAAGGTACATCCATGCAAAATGTCATGTAAATCGGACCAATGGCTCTTGCGTGATTGAGCAATACAAAGATACACACGATCTCATATTTTAGTATAGATATACTTTTGCTAAAAAAGCTTTGGGTAGTTCGAAAAGAAAATTTTCAACGAACAAAAGTTATAGTTGTCATAATAAACACACCTTAAATATTCGATGGGTCGCGTCCGCGTTTCTTTGTGAATTATGTTCCCATTACATCCGAGAGGTTTTTGCTGACACTCTTTCTACAGTGAATGTCGGCGAGTCGATAAATGTCGAATTTTTCGTATCGGAGAAAAGGTGAAATGACTTCAAATTTTGGTGACAAATGACGAGGTTACGTATTTGTCATAATTATTATTTTTGCGACATTTAATTTAATAAGCCATTTCTCCGCGGAAAGACTTCCGTTGATACTTAGTTCATATAATAGCGACATAGGAACAATTGAAGCGTAAGCAAATAATATAGAAGTTCCTTCTATAGTTGTTTTAGCTATTTTTGTAAGAATATCTGGCCAATATAAACTTCGGAAATCGTAACAAAGTGGTAAAAACAGTCTCACTGTAGATAGATCACTAACCGCTTTTTGACACTTAAACACTGAGATTTATTTCATTTTTTAAACACTTTATAAAACGAAAGCTCACTTGTATGCGTTTGCTTCGTTTACACAACTTTTATAGGTGTTTGCAATATATTATATTAATTTTATTAGCACCCGAAATGTTAGTCTAAGATTAAGCCAACTTCAGACTACACTAAATGCACAACTATATGCGTAGTCATGCACGCAATTAAATTTAATAGCCAAATTAGTAAAAGTTGAGTGCGCTCTAAACTTGTTTACTAAACACTGAGCTAGACGCTCATAAAACACCACGACTCTGAATATGTAACTTTTAGGGACTTGCAGGCAAAACCTTTATTGTAACAAGCGCGTATAGTTACTTGAGCGTTTAATTAAATACCTGTAGATAGAATGTTAAAAAAATATTCAGCTAACGTAGAAGGAATTTTCACTTAATCTGCTCTCGAATTTAACTTCTCTATAAAATATTTTTAGGTAAGATTACCCTTATTGTTGAAAGGGAATTTTATCATTTAAAATTCAATTGAAGATTACTTAAAAAAAACTAGTATAGGTAACAATGTATAGTATTTTTAAAACACGATAGGATACATTACGTTATAAGACATTATAAAGGCTATTTTTAGGGTTCCGTAGCCAAATGGCAAAAATCGGAACCCTTATAGATTCCTCATGTTTGTCTGTCCGTCTGTCCGTATGTCACAGCCATTTTATTCGGAAGCTATTAAGACTATAGAGTTAAAACTTAGTAGTTAAGTGTATTCTGTAAACCACTTTCCATTCCATTCCATTTTTTTTCAAAGGCGATTTTTTAAAAGATAATACCTTTTAAAGTGGTGAAATGAGTGTCCCACCCCCTCCAATTTCTAAACTAAGATTGTTAAAAATCTGGATAGAACATATTTTGTAGATGTTAAGGAAAACTTCCAACGAAAATTGGTTCGAACAAGATATGATTGACAGTTTTTGAGAAACAGCACTTTATCAAAAACTGAATAACATAACTTTATAATTCATACAAACTCTATGAAAAACAAACTTATGCTGGTAGTTGTGGTAAAACTGTTCAACTTTATTTATTTGTTTTTACAACACAGCTATGTTTTCTTTTCAAGATTTGTGAATGCTACGGAACCCTACGCCTGCGAGTCCGACACGCACTTGGCAGATTTTTTTTCATTTGCATAACCTAAAAAAGCAAACTTTATTGTATTTCGAATAAGAGGGAAACGGTAGTATTTTCGCGTGAGTTGAAATTTCGAAATAAGTGAACGCTACCCTTGATGCGGCTTCAATAAATACTTTATTTGTTTCATCATGCGGTCGGCGGTTGATTTGTGGACGATATCTGTACTGTTTGTTAGCAAATTCATACATTATGTTGAATATGATTACACCAGCGCGTTGTTCAGTGGTTTCGATTATATTTAATTAAGTAGTCGGTATGCAACTGTGCTTTTCTGTACCAGAATGGTACTTTTAAAGCTTAATTACAATATCATAAACTGTAAGTACAGTAGATTGTTTTAAAGGAATGTACTTGTGGTTTGATCGTATCCTATATTCGAGGCCATATTTCTTCCCTTGTTACTCGGAACATGTCTTTTGTTTGTGCCATTTGTGCTGTTATTTATCGAAATCAATTATATATATATATTTTTTGAAATTATTAATACATGATTTTTATTATTTATAAATATTTAGGTACTCTATTTTAAAAAGGATAATGCTTAATATTTGTGGTTTTGGATTTTACCAATATGATATTGTTTCTAATCTGGGTTATCGTATCTGCTTTATCACCAATTTATATTAAGATACAATAGCAATCCTGGTCTGCTTGAGATTAAAACAATAATGACATATATTAACGCCGCAACTGTGCAAAATATTTTTTTTTTTTTTGCTGCTACTCCCGAGGACTGAGATGGTCGCCTCATATAAAAGTGAACCGGCAACCACACCCTTCCAACGAAACGCAAGAACTGCTTCACGCTAGAAATAGATGTGGCGGTGGGACTTCCCCCGGCGAACTACATTGGTTCTACCACCTGGAATTTACAATATATAATGAATTAAATTAATCTCTTTCGGGGGTACAGTCATCGCGACTTGTAACCTATGTTGGTGACTGTAGTGGGTTACACAGAAAGACGTTGTTGCCCATCATTTGGATTTTGTCTCTTAATCACCTTCGATCACAACCACGGCGACATAGAGACTGGTATCAATCAAGACCGACACCAAACACCCCGGCGAATTTTCTTTCTAAGTTACATATATTTGTGCGTAGAAAACTAGAAACGTCGTTTACCGACAGACGGATTACCACTAAAATATGCTCGTTAGTCACAAGTCGCTAAAAGGATAAGATGTTACAGATAACTAAAGGATGACAGATTCTCGTTTGCGTTCTTTATCCTCGACATCTCAAAACAAAATCATTTAAGAACATCATTTCAGGGAGACATCCCGTTGTTACTTTTGATTTATATAAATGTGCTTACATTACCATAGAACCCTTCCTTCCCTTTGTTCTTTCTAACGATGCCTACTTTCATGCGCAAACACAGTCCGATTATCCGCAGATTTGTTGCAAAAATGATACGCAAATAACAATATTTTAGGCAAACAACTTATACATCCCTAAACTAACATCGCGGAGAGCCCTGGGGTCCTCTTTTGTGAGCTGGGGTCTATATTACAGTTCGTTACGTCGACGGTAGACCATCTGTTATTTTTGCCCCTTACATATTTTAATGCCCCCGAAGGAGATTTTCTTACCGCCCTCTTAACCGTTTCCAACCGATTGGGCGACTTAAATGAAACATTCAAATGCAATCTTCAACTGTGATCGCGTTTTCTTTTAATAGTCCTTTACTGCTGGAATATGCCTTTTGTTAGCAATTATGTTTTAGTAATAACTGAGTCGTTTCTCTTTGTGTTCCTTAAAGAAAAACCATTAGATTTCACAAAACCTTATCATGACACAGTCACGCCAACTAATGTACTTAGTCACTGTAATCTATGGACTTTTGCAACAGTTATGTATTACCAGCTTTAAAGGAAACCTTTTTTTGTATCCTTTTTACGTAATCCCAATATCCCATATTTCCGGGAATACCTCGGATGGAAACGATAAGTTTGTTTGTAGTATATTGAATCATTGCTATGGAATTTGTAAATTGCTATATTTTCAGGAAACACAACCCAACATACAATAACAATAATCCTTGTCTTTTAAAAAGGTTCAAGATTTCAACATGATTAATCATATTAATTTTAACAGCATCAATGGTTTAAAAAAAATAAAGTTACGGAATATTCCTAAAGCAATATTAAGTGCAGACGGTAATATGGTAATTTGACATTAATTTGATTTCAACGTAAGGTAAGTATTATATATGTTATTGATTTACCCTTGGAAAAAGGAACATTTGTGTATGTCACCACACTGTAGTTCACTGATCCAATCGAATAGCCAATTCTGTAAAATCAACCGTCTGGCTTGCTAATTAGGCAGATGCGCATATGATCGCGTGCTCCTTACAAAAGCATAGCGAAACCGCTTTCATTTTAAAATCCAAACACTCTATTGTGAAAATACATCGCATAATTTCTTTTCTGAAAGATACCTTCATACAAACACGAGACGTTCAAGCATTCTGCTTAAACAGTGAATAAGAAATTTGTACTTACAATGGATGTTACAAATTACAATGCTGAATATTCCATTTAAATAGCTGTACATTTGTCTCAAAGCGTTCTGAGCCGGGGATCATAAGAAATGCATAAGGTCGCAAGGAAAGGCGGATATAAGGATTCAGGGATCTCAACTCAAAAGCAAATAACATGACAAAGAAGATTATTCAGCGTACTAACATCACACTTTGGAACGCATTCCACATTTTTATTTCAACAAAGCACTTACTTACCTTATCTGGTAGAGTATTGATTCTGGAGATAAAATTAACATAATAAAAACGCAAATTAATCGTTTTAAATACATAAAGGTAATAAAAAATATAAACTTTATCGATGCCAGAGTTCATCGTACGTTTTAAGGGAATTTAATATTATTCAAAAATTTCCTTAAAATTCCTATTAAAACAAAAACAAGAATCTTAAGTATCCTAAGATTCTTACAAAAATCAAGTTCAAAACTACCACACACCTCTTTCCATGTTATGTTCATATATTTAAGTAACGATGCTTAGAATTTTTTTAAAGATTGAAGTTGCAAACAAACATGCTGTCCACTTGATGGGAGTTGGACCCTGTCGCCCATGAATATCAGCAAGCAGCTTCATATACATAACAAGGTAGTCCCTTGTTAGGTATATGAAGCTACTATACTATACTGAAGGCAATCTCAGATGCGGTTTTACTCCCGTGGACTAAGATGAAAGCCTCACATGAAAGTCTCGTCAACCCATTATTGTCCCACTGCTGGGCACGGGTCTTCTCTCAGAGTGAGAGAGTTTCAGGCCATACTCCACCGCGCTGGCCAAGTGCGAATTGGTAGACTTCATACACCTTTGAGAACTCTTTTTTTTTATGAGAACTCTCAGATGTGCAGGTTTCCTCACGATGTTTTCCTTCACCGTAAAGCAGTGATAATTAAATTCTAATACGCACATAATTTCAGAAACATTAGTGGCGCGTGCCTGGGATTCGAACCCCGGATCCTCGATTGAAAGGCCGAGTTTCAACCATTAGGCTATCACTGCTCGCTGCTCACATGAAAGTAACCCGTAATAAAAGTGAAAAGTAATATATAACTTAATCTATGTAATATACAATAGCTCACGGCACATTATATAAGTCTGATAAAAAGTTCTTCGCACACTTTATCGTTACAATTGGAAAATAATGAGACAATAGCCGAGAGTCCACCTTCTAATTATAATTTTATATATTTGAAAAGAATTAGCGATACTCTTCTAATTCTAGAAAACCTATAAAATACAAACATTTTATTTAGTTCGAAAGTGTTATAAATATTTATATCCAATTTAAAAATGAAAATGGAAATACCATTTTCACACGTGATGGAGTACCTATTCGTTTTTCGCGTATGAAATAAAATTGCATTTATACTATTAATAAATTAAAACAAATGTCTATACAAATATTTTCTAAAAATATTGGAAAAATGTATGCTCTATCTAACAGTAGGAAATAAGCCATCAAAAATTGTGACTTGTATATCTCAATGATTATAACACCGATTCGACGAACTCCTATATATGGTTAATTCAGAAAATGGTTACTACTTAATTATTAAATTACCCTTTATTAAGGTTATTAAGGTACCCCCGTTGGGTCAGCCAAAATGAGTATATCAATGTAGGTTGATGCCAGGACTCCGAAATAATAAAAATAGCTGGGTCCACAATGAGGAACAAAACCATCATCCATTCGCAGACCATAGTCTTTTTTCATAAGTGTATCGACGAAAAGGAAAAGACGCACATGGCGTTCTAATTTTACCTCAGGTTACTGCTGTAGCCGATCTTAGGTAAGTTTCCACTCGTTTGGGGATGAATGCAGATGTGAGCGATATTGATATAGCGGGAGTTATGATGAATAACACGAAAATAAAAAAGTTTTATGTAATGCATTTAACGCTAACTTACGTCGTAGATGTAGCGGAAAATGTATTCAAAGACAGAAGTATCATCAGATAGGCATTTGCGATACACACAAGGTTAAGATTTATTCCAGCTTACAGCAATGCAGTAAAATTTAGTGAAAACTTCAACATTTATGCTTACTTATTTCCTTTAAATTATGTTAAAATATCATCATCAATATCATGGTCACAATCATCATTTACTGTCCTAGCGCTGGGCACGGCTTATCTTTCAGTATGAGGAACGTTAATCTACGGTCCAAACACACTGGTCGATTGCGAATTCTTGACATACGGATTCAAACCACATGATATGTATTTAAAAACTAAAAGATGTTTCACCATTTAAATATCTGCTATGAAAGTAAGTATTCCGCATAAAGAAGCTGAGGTATTTTTTGCGAATTATGCAGTTCGGTTTGCGAGGTTTCTCAAATGATTCTTCATATAAATGTCAACTGGCATTACACGGAGCACCTATTGTACTTTTAATCGTTTCATTTAGGAGCAAGCACTCAATTATAATGAGGCATCTTCGTAAATGTATGGAGCTGACATCTTCGAGTGACGAGATCGTATTACTAGCGAGAAGCGAGTAAATGATTTAATTGGGACATTACCTACACACAAATTCAAAAACTAAGTGCAAAGTAAGATGTAACTTAAATCGCTATATTTTAAAACAAAAAACATATACATAGGTACGAGTACGTCACATCACTATTTAGTTGTATAGTGGTACAAATTTGAAATACGATATATTGACTTTGTTTAACAACTAGGAGCCTGTGGGATTTACAAAAAGACAAACAAAAATTACAATAAAAGTAGCAAAACCACATTTGTCACCGCGTGTAATATTTTAAAATTTTACAGTTCATTAATATAGTACTTGTTTTTATCTTTTTAGTTATTTTTAGCAGTCGGGGACTTTTTTGCTTTTATAACAATTAATTTAATTTTATAATAGTAATTATAATACAGCGAAAGACAATTTATTTTCATCGCTCTCGGTGCCCCGCGTTTTAATGCAAAGTCTGAAATGAGGAGAAATGCCCTTAGGCATGTCTGAAATATGAAAAGGAAGAGGCATATTATTATTTTTTGGAAATTATATAGTATAAAGGTCAAATATGACGAAACTTGAAATGCAGTGTTTCAAGTTATGTCTACGGACTTAAACGAAACCATATTAAATATACATACCTTTATATGTGTATTGTACATTTTTTCTATATAATATGGAAGTAGCAAAGGAGCATGCAACCCATCCGATGGTAAGATGGCCACTGCCGCCTACAGTCATAATGAACTCTAGATAAGATCAGAGTTTTATCTGAGGCAGGCCATTCATTACCACACCCTTCGGATAGGAACATAACAGCGCATAAGAAGGATGTTAATAGGCAAAAATAAGTGAGGCAGTGGTGCTTCCGAAGTCGAACCACATAGAGTTCGACTTCGGAACCCGCGTGGTATATCGACGACCCGCGTCGCGGTGCGGTCACTATACCGGTCTAGCACGCAGTGGGTCCTGGGTTCGATCCCCGGCCATACAGAAATGTGAATGATGAGTTTAGATTTCCGTTCTGGGTCTGGGTGTTTGTGTATTCGCCTTTGTGTGCCCATGGCATCCAAGACACAAGAGAAAATCCTACCGTGGGGCTGTGAGTGAAAAAAACGTTAATATTTTTACGTTTTATGTTCTACTACCTTCAATGATGATTCATAACTTCCTTGTAGTAAAATATTACTAATATTTCACTAAACCGTTTAGAGCAACTATCGATTTACTATTAAAACTCACCATATTAACCCAACATATCGTCAAGTTTCGCCAAGCTCTATCAATTAGCCAGCTGTTAGTAAATTGAAACCTAGTTGCTTACTAATCGTCGATCTCGAATCCACAACTCGAAACTTGTACGACTAGTACAAATATGAACCTCTAGTGGCGAACGTCAACGAGCCGATAAATTACAAATCCCGCATCTAGATATGGAATGAGCCCGGGATTAGGGATTAATTGCTCGGGTTGATCTTACAGGTGCGCAAACTTGCCGACGCCCGCTTGCGGTCTCGTCTTTGGTAAGTAACGCTTACAATACAAATACATTTCAATAGACAATTAACGTACAACTTTAAATAGTATTTATTTTTTTAATAAAGAAAGTATACGATGTATTTTAGCAATTTTTCTACAATTTACAATACCTATAAATATTTGTTGTTTTTAAATAAAGAATGCAGAGTATTTGTTTAATGCGAATAAAGCATTAAACAAATTCCGCATATAGATTTTGAATTATCTTAGGATATAAAATATAAGCGAGTATTTTTATATAATCTGCAAATATTGTCGACGCTCTCGCCTGGTCTTGTGCTTCATAAACTGCTCACTTTAAATTTGACTTTGTGTACTTTCTTGGAGAAAGTAAAGAATAGATATTTTGGTAAAAAAGTACGTAGAGAAGACTCTTCATCAAAATTCATTGGAAAAGTAATAATATAAGTAATATTTTTCATCATGTACATATTTAAATAAAATCGAGATTGAGAAGTTAGTTAATAATGAATATAAACCAGATTGGAATCCACGTATAAAAGTCAAAATCAGCGTTTATGCTGAAATGTATGTATGCATGAACACGAAGTTGGAACTGAGAATCGTAATAAGGGGGTGTTTATCTGAAGGATTACTATCGTATCGAAACCACGTTAAACCCTGACGTGATTATAGTAAATGTTTTAACCAAGATACTTTCCAGAAAATTTATTGTTATTATTATCCTGGTTTTGTTTCTAAACTTCACTCTGTTATGACGTCTTTTTTATAGAAATTTTATAACAAGTTTGATAAATACTAGGAATTCTTAGTCGTCCACTAATGATAGGAAGTATTCAGTCAACGCGTTATGTTTTAATGTTTTTTAAATGTGATCAATACATATTATTTTGGTATTTATATTAATTAAATGTCAACGATCTGTTAAATAACAAATCTCGCATCTAGATATGAAGTGAGCCCGGGATTAGGATTTAATTACACGGATGGCACGCGAACTTGCCAACGCCATCTTGCGGTTTGCTTTGTGTTTAGGTTTGTTTACGATAACACATTTCTCAGAACTACTTACTTTCATGTTTTTGAAGTACGAAGTCTTGTTGAATTTATCCTTATGTTGACTAAAACCGTTTTGTTAAGGTAGAAGATATTCTCATTCGTAGTAGTTCGGTTTCTCGGAAGTAGGTACACCAAAACTCGTAATCTTCTACACTGCGGTGACATAAACATTAACATTTACATTTACTTATATTTAATTACGGGAAGAATAAATCGAATACAATAAGAGCGTAAGCAGTAAGCGCTAAACTTTGCTATGACGAAATTTATTTCAACAAGACTTTTAACGTTTAGATATACATTAAATACCCATACATAATATTCTACTGCAAAATATGAATTTTAATTAGAATATATTTTAATAAGAATCTATTATAATTTTAACCTCTTAATTGCTTAATATCTCGTCCTAAAATAAAATATATAGGTACATCAAAAATAATATTTAATATTAAATATTATTTTTAAATTAGTTTGAAAAGTCCCCGGAGGCCCTACCCATACACCTGAATTCCAGCGTTTCGGTGGAAGGATGTGTTGCCTGCTCACTTATTTATGAGGCGACCATAATATTCCGCGGAAGTAGCAACGCTGTGATCGACTTCAAACAGAACCCCTGCTAAATATGAAGTTGCTTAAGATGTCCATGGGCGACAGTGATCATCAGGGATGTAAAGAAAACGAAAATGTTCGTAATAATTAAGGGTGAACATAACTATACCTACGTATAAATTTATTCGTGTACGCGAACTTAAACGGCATCTCGGATTGATGTACCTATTTGGTTCCATTATCTCCGCTAGGTTATCTACGCAACGCAAAGCAAGAGACATTTCGCTTGGGACTGTTTGGCTAAGCGAATTTGAAACGCTTGCTCGCTTTGTCAATTCCCGTGCAATCTGTGACTAACATCAAACGAATAAACATCCAACATAATACTCGTCTATGTGCGCTGCGAATCTTTATAATACGATCGTAATAGAGTAATTAGCTATTGCACCATTCGAATTTCGACTTGAGCTCCAGTTACATCTACAGAAATCATAATGATGTATCGGACGCGTGCCGTGGCAGACATAGAACTAGTAATCGTATTCCATATAAACTGTATGGAAGTTTTGATATGCAGTTAACATGGAATACAAATAATATAAATTTCTCTCACACGACACGCTTCTGACTCGTACAATATCTGTAGTGTAAAACTGTATGAAAGAGGCCTACAACCCTCTCATTCTGAGAGAAGACATGTGCCCTGAAGTGGGACAATAATGGGTTGGCGATGTGTAAAAGTATATGTATCTATCATTAGTTGCCTCATCGTTAGGTTTAAAAGTGTAAAAAGTCTTTAAGGCTATTACATCAAACTGACTTTAGAAGTAGTTTTACGATAAATAATTAACATAAGTAGTCACCAAATCTAAATAGGAAACTTTTCCACCTGAAAATCATGATCGCCCTTGAGGATTCGGTTGGAATGCGATCACTTATGTAAGTACAATATTCGTATATTGTAAGTCTTATATATAATTTCAATTTTATTTCATGGTGATCTGAAATATAATTAAGATTTACAGTGTAGTATCCTCTTCCTCACTCCATCGGCATCGCGGTTGTTTAGTTCTTTAAGTCAAAGAAAAATGTATTTAGATGGCAACACTATTATAATACAGTTTGACATTGACAATTGAAGCCTCACTTCTTTTTCGCGCTCTAACAAGGCATCGTGGAAAAGTTTTGCATTACCGCATAAACATGCCTAATCAAGCAAAACTTATGAGAAAATTAAGAAAATACGAAGAAAAACTGAAGAAAATCAAAAAGAAAACTGAAAGCTTCCAGTCTCGCAGTCGCAGCCGTAGTAGGAGCACCTTACGATCGCGAGACAGGTCGGTCGATTCGGATCACGTATCGATAGATGAGACACAAGGTAAGAAAATAATGCTTCTTGCGCTTATTAACTTATATTATATCACAATAGGACAAATATTTCGATCAAAACTAAAATCTAAAAGTTGGGCACGCTTCCGAAGGGGCTGCACGAACGGGGCTGTATGTAACTGAAACATATCTAGGGAAAGGCTTACTAGCGAAAATCATATCAAAAGCAACTAACTGCACCGGAAACGCCTTGGAACCATGGTACGAGATACCTCTTGTGCCACTTTGCTGTCACAAATAGTTTGCATTTATCACTACACCAATTAGCATGGGAGGCTTATATTAAAATCCATTTGGGTTATATACTACGGGCTTCATATGCAAATCGTCAGAGCCGTTGAGTACGAGATACTCGTAGCGTTACTTTGATGATGCTAGACGGTTCTTTTCTTGCCATTGAGTACGAGATACTCATGCTAACATTTCTATGTGGCAAATGGCTTGAAAACCTGGGCTTGAGACATGTCAATATTTCATTTCAGATGACACGATACAATGCTTGGATAACCTGGATCAAACAACCGAAGAACCGCAAGACAACCCTCTAATGCTGGCACTGGGTAAGGATTATACGGAGCCAGACACTTGCTCCGGTAGTTTACATGAAGACATCAATAAAAGGTGGACACATATTCTGACAAATGGGCTCTCCAAACAGGAAAGAGAAGAAATCATGCAAAATTGTAAGATTCCAACAAACTGTAAACTCCTGGAGGCTCCGATACTGAATATAGAAGTACTAACAGCATTGTCAGAATCCGCCAAAATGAGAGACAAAGGCATAGAAATAGGCCAACGTCAATTAGGAAGAGCATGTGCATCCATAGGGCAAGTGATGTCCAACATCTTAATGGATGGAGAAATAAATAAACATGAAACACTAAAGAAGCTTACCGAGGCCACAAAACTGCTGACAGACATCCATTTCCATCAAACCAAGACAAGGACAAAATTGATATTGCCACTCCTGGACAAAAGCTTCAACCAAACTATCGACAAGCGCGGCACTCACCTCTTTGGCGATAACTTGGCTGAAACAATTAAGAATGCAAAACTTTTGCAACAGTCCGTTGCACAAATTAAAAAGACTGTGACAAAAACAAAAAGACCATCGGTAAACAAGAACGGTCCACCACCAAAAACAAGAACCAAGGGGATGACACGTGGTGGACCAAAACCAAACCGGTCATCATACCAGAGGCGAGCACAGCCAAAACAAGACCAACATCTGGCCTACAAAAACAGAAACTGGACTCACCGGAGTGCTCCAGCACAACGGAAATAAAACAGGTACATGCTGGAAACTTAAAAAATTACATTAATAATTGGAGATTAATCACCCAGGACTCCACCATCTTACAATGGATTGAAGGTTATCTGATTCCATTTACTTCCACACCTCAACAAAAAGTAATACCCAGTAACCGACTCTCAGAAAATGAGTGCAAGTTAATGGACAAAGCCATCACTGACTTATTAGACCTGGGTGCTATTTCCCCATGTAAACACATGACTGGTCAATTTATTTCCAAAATTTTTCTGAGACCCAAACCTAATGGGAAATATAGATTCATATTGAATTTAAAGAAACTTAATAAATATATAAAAACTAATCACTTCAAAATGGAAGACCTTAGGACAGCTATCAGACTAATTGACAGAAATTATTTTATGGCCTGCATTGACTTGAAAGAATCTTACCTCCTACTACCCATACATCCTAAACACAGAAAATACTTACGATTTCAACATTCAAATCAACTATATGAGTTCACAGCCATGCCTTATGGACTGTGTACAGCTCCGGCAGTCTTTACAAAGCTACTTAAACCAGTAATAGGGTTTTTAAGGAGTCAGGGACACCTTTCCACCATATATATCGATGACTATCTCTGTATAGGGAAAACACACCAGGAATGCAATCAACACTTACAAACTACAATTAACCTTTTCCAGCACCTTGGGTTAATAATAAACTTTGATAAAAGTAGTTTAATACCGAGTAAAACATGCAAATTTTTGGGATTTTTACTTAACTCTGAGGAAATGACTCTTGATCTGCCAGCAGATAAAAAATCATCAATTCTTAAACTCATAAGGAAGTTTAAAACATTATCATGCACCACCATAAGGGATTATGCAAAACTTTTGGGCACATTAGTAGCAGCATGCCCCGCTATCCCTTATGGAATGATGCATACAAAGATTATGGAAAGGGAAAAATACCTATCACTAATTCAGTCTAATGATAATTATGATGCAAATATGTGGTTGCCAAAGATCATCAAACCTGACCTACTATGGTGGGAACATAAAATACAAAGTTCATGCAGAAAATTAACAGAAGTCCCATTTACATTAGAAATTTTTTCAGATGCATCCCTTACAGGTTGGGGAGCATACTGCAATGGGGATAGTATTAGGGGACTGTGGTCAAATACAGAGCAGAAATTCCATATAAACCTTTTAGAGCTTATAGCTGCTTATTTTGGATTAAAATGCTATGCTAAACATTTGAGAAATACTAGTGTTCTGCTAAGAATTGACAATACCACTGCCATTGCATGCATTAACAAAATGGGTAACACCCAACACCCACACCTTAACAAAGTTACAAGGAAACTATGGGAATGGTGTGAAGATCACAACATACACATATATGCATCATACATCAAATCAAGGGACAATATGGCAGATGAAGAGTCAAGGAACACAAATATAGACACCGAATGGGAACTTTCATCTGAGGCATTTAAGTCATTGTGCATTGAATTTGGACAACCCCACATTGACCTATTTGCTAGCAGAATAAATGCAAAATGTGAATTATATGTGTCATGGAAAAGAGATCCATTTGCATATGATATTGATGCTTTCACATTAAATTGGTCAAAATTTTTCTTCTATGCTTTCCCTCCATTTAGTATGATATCTAGGTGTCTGCAAAAGGTTAAAAATGACAAGGCTAAGGGCATATTGGTATTTCCAAGGTGGAGTGCACAACCTTGGTACCCATTAGCCATGTCCCTAATGATATCGGACCCCATTATATTTTCACCTAATGACAACTTATTACAATCGCCTTTCAGAACGAGACATCCTCTGAGTCCATCACTTTCCCTGGTGGCAGCAGTCTTCTGCGGCAGGCATTCAGACATAGAGGTTTGCCAGAAAGCTCATTAAAAATCATGCTGTCTTCCCTGTCTCCAGGTACACTCAAACAATATAATACGACATATAAAGGATGGTGGACATTCTGCTTGAAATATTGCCTGGATGTGTATAGCGCATCAGTGCCCCAAATACTTCAATTTCTTACTGAAAAATATGAAGCGAATGCAGGTTACAGCACACTAAACACAGACAGGTCAGCACTATCCCTATTAATAAACACTAAAATAGGGAACGATGACAGAATCACACGGTTTCTTAAAGGCGTTTACAGACTCCGACCATCAAGACCTAGATATAACGAAACTTGGGACCCTGCAAAAGTGCTACATTTTCTGACCACGTGGCCGGAAAACTCAGAACTAACTTTAGAAAATTTAACAAAGAAAATGGCTGTACTCCTAGCATTAGCTTCAGCTCAGAGAGTCCAAACACTGTCATTAATAAAAATAGAAAACATACACATATCTGATACAAAAATAATTATATACATAACTGATATTACAAAAACATCAATTACAACAAAAACAAATCCAACCATACACCTACCTTTCTTTACTCAAAATTCAAAGATATGCCCGTCAAATGTTCTTCAAACTTATATTGAAAGAACAACACCAATCCGGAATGGGGAATCATGTCTCTGGCTAACATTTAAAAAACCATACAAAAAAGCATCCAAACAGACCATTAGCAGATGGATAAAAGACATGATGCAACACAGCGGCATAGATATCTCAAGATACTCAGCTCATAGCACAAGACACACTGCTACATCATCTGCAAAAAGGACAGGAATAAGCATAGAGTTGATTAGAAAGGCAGCAGGATGGTCATTGAATTCCAAAACCTTTGCCAAATATTATAATCTACCCATTACGGATGAAATACCTCAAGAAAACTTTGCCTCTGCAGCATTCTCTGGCACAAGGTAGATGATCGTCAAACACTAAGGGAAAAGTGACAATGATTATTTTTACTGTTATTACCAATTGATTGTGAATTGATAGCACTTAGCATAATTGCCGTTATAAAATAAGTATAAATAACTAGTTAGCAAGACTTACTATTTGATTATCATATTATTAAACAACACCAAAATATTAATTATAACTATACCTTAAATTATCAGGGACCAAATAAAACAACTAATAAAATAGTTAAAATACCTCAATTATATTGTGAACAATAAACAATGACTAAAATAAAAAAGTATTGATTTTGAAGTTAAATAACTAATATTAATGATAATAATTTAAATTTTTAGACTCTACCAATCTGTAGAAATTAATAGATTCTATAGGTTTAAGTGCAATTAATTATGTTAAGGACTGTTATGTTATCATTATTGCTATTTCATTATATGTTGATTATATGCTAAATATGGCTCATGACAAATAATAAATAAAAGACTGAGTAATTGTACATTTTGGTTATAACTTGAATATATATATACATATTTTTAAATGAAACATGTTATTATTTCAATATACATTGTTGCAGCTGACTCTAAACATCTACACTGTAAATCTTAATTATATTTCAGATCACCATGAAATAAAATTAAGAATTAGACGAGCTTACCTGTAAGTGAAGTCTGATTCTAATTTTATGAATGGTGATCTGAAATATAATTAA